>JAUESI010020339.1:0-10890 GCA_032275145.1 Synergus laeviventris | reverse complement strand
AAACTATTTCTTGAAATCTTATCTTGAAAAAGAGATGTTACTAATATATCCAAAACTATTTTCAGACTATTTCTGTTTTGTGAAAAAGACTATATTTCATGATATTTCACGAAATTTAAAAGGATTTAAATTGTTTGAATCTATAAAATTAATTGTTATATTAAAGTATTAATACAATAGAATATTAATAATATTATTAATAATATTATTCCATAATCATTATTAATTGTTTAATTATTAACCACCAGAAATGAATCGCGCGTGCCGAGCATACGAATCATTATACACGGGTAAAGTACTCTGTGATCAACTATATGAATGTCCAAGATTCACTTCGAGCTTCACATATCGTTTACACCATTTATAACGTTTATAATTTTTTTATTACTATGGCTCGATCCAGTGCGCCGCGCCGCGCCGGTCGCGTGGATTCACACCAATACTGTGAAAACTAAGCATCGGGACACCATTTCGTCACTAACACAACCGAGAAATTCGTGGGAAAAACAACTGAACTCTGGAACCATAAAGCACTTTGTGAAAAATTGTAAAACTTTTTTAGACTCTTTCGTCGACTATAGCAGTTCACTTTTTCGTTTCTGCGTTTGAGGAATTGTATATTTCAAGTATTCCAAAAAACGCGGATCCTTCTGTTCTTAATAAATTGATATTTTTTTTAGACATTGTGACAAACTATGGAATAAAAATTGGCAAATTTTTGTTCTCATAATGAATGTCAATAATTCGTAAAATGTTTTCCAAATATTCATAAGTCTAATCCACTTTTTGATAAAATATTACGAAATCTTCTAAAAATTGTGCCCTGTCCAAAAGTGACATGCTATTTTGTTAAAATTTCACAAACTTTTTCCATTTTTTGGAACAGTAATTTTTTCCGTGTAGCTCTCTTAAATTCATTACAAAGTCTTTGAGATATCTTTGAAATATCTTCATATAAATTTAAAAACAGAATATATAATATATACATAGATTATTCTTTTGTGAACACAAGCATACCAAATATGTCATATTTTATAATCAACTTCCTGATTGAGAACCGAGGAGCTTAATGCTTCTCAAAGGCCCTGTACACAATGTCCAAGAAGTTGGCACCGCCAACATAATTTTTCAAAAACATGAAAGTTGTGCTAAGCTTTGCTAGTCTAGCACAACAAAACATCCCCATGACAATTTTCGCTCAGAGTTATATATTTCCTAAACTAAATGATCTTTTTTGAACTTATACATTTTTTACCCAAAGTTTCATAAGTTATGTTATTTAATTATGCGAACAAGTAATTAAAGTTTTTAAATGGATGATTCTCGGTAAGTTACGGGTGTAGGTTGAAGTAAACTAACTCACAAATTCACTGAAACTGATTTATTCGGGTTAATAATTGTTCAAGGAAATTTAGATTTTACAAACGAATTTTAATAATAAAAGTTAGCGGTGTTGAAATGTGAAAGGCGAAGTATTAAGATTTGTGAAATATATAACGAAAAAACGGTTTACAAAAGGAAAGCGCTGAAAAATGTATAATAATGCGCTTTCCGAAATCTCGACGATCTTTTGTCGCGTGCGGTCGTTGCCCCCGTCAATCAAGAACTGTCGGAGTGACGCACCTCTCCCTCGCTCTCACTTTTCTTCCTGTTTTTCCGGGACTCGTCGGAAAATACACTTACTTTCCGACGCGCCCGTCCAGTGATGGCTCGTGAGAAGGCGTTCACACCGACTTACAAAACAATTCATGTTTCCAATGATTGCGTCCACAACAAGTTCAAAAAAGATCATTACCTTAGAAAGTATGATTCTGAGCGAAAAGTGTTATAGGGAGGTTTTGTTATGCTAGACTAACACAACTGAGCACAACTTTCGTTTTTTTTTTGAAAAAACAAAATGGCGGTTTTGAGCCTAAAATTTCTTTATTTTTGGCTCAAATATTGATTTTTTCGAAAAATTTTCGGCGGCACAACTGAGCGCAAATTTAGCACAATTTCAGCACAACTTTCATTTTTTTGAAAAAACAAAATGGCGGTGCTACTCCAAAAATATTTTTTTTGTAATTTTGGCTCAAAATTTGATTTTTTCGACAAGTCTTTTAAGGCAAAACTGAGCACAAATCTAGCACAATTTAGCACAACTTTCATTTTTTGGAAAAATTAAGTTGGCGGTGCCAACTTCTTGGTTCATAGCCCTCTTAATGAACAACTGTCATACTGGAAGTTTTTTGTAGCTTAAAACTTGCTGGATAAACGACGCGCTTGAATTTTGAAATTCATGATTTTTGCTAAGTCCAAAAAAAATTAACTACTTTTTTGTTTATTACAATATCTTCGTTTTTCTTTTTTTTTTGATAATTTCAAAAGACTTAAAAACATTAGTTGCAGCGTTACACTGAAAACATCGCGTTTGGAAAGTCTTAAAAAGTCAGATTTATTTTATATTTTTCTGTGTTTAGATTATCATTTATTCAAAAAATATTTTTTTTAACAAATTCACAAGAAATCCTTAAAATAAAAAATTTTTAAATTTTAATTTCCGATTACATACCTCTAAATATAAAGAAATTAGGAGTAATTGTCACGTTTTAATTGCATCAGACATATCTAGTATGATTAAATGAAACAGGATCATTATAAAGTGAAACAAAACAATTTTTAATAACGTATTTCTTATAATAATGTGCATATAAAGTACAGATAAAATACTAATTATAATAATTATAAAAAATTGTTATTTCCATTAAAAAAAAGGATACAATGTTTTGTTTACTTTTTAATTTTGGATTACATCAGACCTTTAACAAACTAATTAAAAGCATAAATAATTAGTGTATGAGTGGAATCACATATAACATTTCTGAGCTGCCCTCAGCAAATGCTAATTGCAATTTAACTAATTTAGTTGAAATTGACATTAAAGTTTGAGTTATAATTTTACTTAAAAACTGAGTATGCAACTTCCAAGTATTCATTTTACTGGAGTCACAGGGATATTTATACAAAGGTTTCTTAGTTCTACAAAATTGTCAATATATTTTCCACGTATTATTTTCATTAAAAATTTGTCGAATGCTTGCAATATACTAGAGCCATCGTTCAAAAGAAACCTATTATTAAGTGACGTATTTGAAATGGAAAATACAAAATCTTGATATTTAAATTTCGTGATGTTATTTTCTTGATTCTTCTGTAAAATTACCAAAATTGGATATCTCGTGACGTTTTCCTTTCTTATTAACGTGAGTTATTCAAACAGTCGTCGGCAAACGTTAGCTAATTGTCGACTGTGGGTGTGCGTAGAAGTCTCTTCAATTTTCCTTAGAAATTTTTGAAAGCAAAAGATGTGATGCAAGATAATAAGTTGCAATCCATGGATATTACGTCGTCTGCAACATGCATGAGCTGATGAGCATTAAGAATTTGTGATGCAGCACCATAGAAACCTTCTAGTACGTGAAAAAAGGTTGTTCAAGAAACCTTGGCATGCTTGTTGTACGTGTGACAAAGGGATTCGCAACATAAAATTCTTGCGGCTGCATGTTAACAATAAGAAATGCTCATAAAAATTCTTTCTTGAGAAAGTTTATTAGCACGATATGTCTACAATATAATGGATACTGTAGTTTTCCTTTGAAATTCAAAAGGGATTTGCTACTTATAGCTAGTAGGGATTCATGCGCTATCTCTACTCTATACCTCTCACATCAAGCTTCACGTTTAAATCACCATGTATCCAATATTCAATGAATTTTTTCATTATCCCATTGCAACACAGATGCATATAATCTAAGACAAAGAAAACACTAAATTTATATGTAACTCGACTTAGGAGTAGGCCCATGATAATGTTTAGATTGACGAAGAGATCTAAAGGAAGCATCTGTTCTTTCTGAAACTTCAGTGTCTTTTAGATACACAGTTCTTGACTGCACTGAGTTGTTACCTATGACTTCACATCTTTTGCAGGCTTCTTTTTCAGTATGACCTAAAGTATTTTTCAGGAACGCTCTTATTGTTGGCGTATCATAAATTAAGCATTTCAATTCAAATTCGAATTTGTGTCTTTCAATATCCAATCCATCCATCTGGAGCTCATTCGCTTCTGTTATAAAATCATCTAAATACTCTTCTACGCTTTTTGGCTTTGATTTCCCATAAAAAAAAGAACAAAAATTGCAGTTTTTTTTTCTTTTTTTTCCAGGATGTAGATCAGGGTTCACCAAATCTTGTAAAGTCTCCTTTATACCAAAATACACAAATTCGGCTACTCTCCACCCCTTGTGTCGTTTTCATCGTTTTCCAAAGCATCATTGTCACCGTCTGTGAGGAATAATAATTCGAAGCCTCATCATAGTGTATTTCATAATATTCTTAAGGAAATAAACCATTTTGATCAATAAAATTTTCATTCTCTTCTTCTTCTTCAATAAAATTTTCCAAATCATCACCATAGTTATCTGAAAATATTAAATTGAGGATAAAATTGTTAAAATAATTTTTATAAACATAAATATTGTTGAATGATGTAAAAATAATATCATTATCTAAATAACATTAACTTTTTTAAAACATTCAAGGTTGTTGGAGAGGGGCTAAAAATGATCTAGAATTTTGTTGAGAAGATGAAAAATTAAAATTTTTAAATTAAACCTAGCTCTAACAACTTTAATTTTTTAAATTATCTAGATCAAAGTAAATTATTATACCTACTTCATTTTAGTATTAAAACTAACTAATTCTTAAATTTCTGAAAAATACAGAAATGTATTATTACTCATCATTTTCGTAATCATTTAAGGTTACACAATTGTTAATAACATACATGGTAAAAAGTCACTTAATGCAGAATGCGATTCAATCAAAATTATGAAATTTAAGAGTGAGACGACTCAAAGAATACGAAAGAAACTAGCATAAAGCGTAGTGGGGACAGGAAAAAAACTAAGAAGATTCAAAGATAAGAATTTTAGTAAACATTTATTGCAAAAGGAAATAACTGCTGCCACATTCATACAAAAGTTAGGTCTCCTGTCAACACTGAACTTCGTAAAAATCATGTTTGATGGCGCTCCTTGACTGGGTTATCGTGCTATGAGCATGAAGGAGTTGAGACCGTTGATGCACGATGGCGCTCTGTTCATTCTATTCTGTCCTTTTCTGTCATATTGCTATATCTCTCTTGTCACGTGACCACAAGAAAGATGGAGCAATATGATATAAAAGGACAGAACCATCTTCAGGTTCATGTTTTGTGATTGGCTATCAATGAATAACCAACGATTAGTGAAAAATTACTAATTTAATTGCTAGAAATGGTCGACTCAAGAATTACGACTAAAGAATTAGCGGTTCGTACACATAACGTGTTTACTAATTTAAGAATGGAAATTCACTAATTAAATAGTTAAAAAAGTTAATAATTTTTTAGTAAAATAATTTAATTTCAAAAAACATATTTAAATTAAAATAGAATTCAATTTGCGGTTTTAAATATTATTTTTTATTGAAACTTAAGTTATACAATTTTAAGACATTAAATTACTTATAGTTATATCTGGTTATATATTTTTTCGCACTTTTTATATTGAAACCTCTTGCTGCTCCTGAGCTTTAACATTAGCATGTTCGCTAATTTATCTGGAGTAAAATTTTCGACTTCGTATCAGATTCTGCATTCATGTTTTTTTTTCTTCTAAAAACAAAAAAAATATTATAAAACATAGTTCAAAAATTGAGTGAACTGATATAACCTCAATATGAAGCACCAAATGAAATATGTGCAGCGTCGTGAATTTTTCAAGGATCTTGTAAAATCGTCAAGCCTAATGCAGAATTTTTACAGGTTATGTTTGGATTTTCACAAGATTTTGTACCATAAAGTTACCTCTTTCACTGTGAGTAATTTTATTTACTACTTTGAGTGAGGTAAATTTGTACAAAACCTGTAAACGTTCTATATTGAGCGTGACGATTTTACAAAATAATTGGTAAAAATAAAGTAGGATATGTACACATACAATGTTTTTTACACTTTATCGTTAAATCTGTGAAGAAAGGTAAAATTATAATGGTAGTAGTATAAGTACTCAGTACTCACATAACCTCCCTGGCGCGTGGCATCTGAATGCCATAGCCGCCATCAGGGTGGCCAACTATTTCAAGCAGAAAATCCCAATCGGGTCACAATATTCTATCATTGAAAACGCGCGAAATTTGAATTTATATTATATTTTAGAAATAAAAGCAGTGGAAAGCTGTAATAATAAGCTAATAATACAAAACTTACATTTAAAAAATTGTAAACTATTATTTTTCAAATATTTTGTGAAAAATAGAAATAGAAATACGTTAAACATGGATAAGATTGAAATAACTAAATGAATTAATAAAGTTTAACTTTTTTTTATTATAATACTGGCTGTAGTGCTGTTTTCAGTATTGACAGTTTTACTGAAATCACTTGATTTGTACGCTTCGTTTGTGCATATCAATCGTATGATACACTCTTTGGTTAGACATAATCGTATAGCAAAATTTATGGTACCATCTTAATTCATATCTCATATAAAGTATGCTTTGGACCATGGGCAGCAACATTCTGTCTCTTAATTTATATTTTATCAAGCTCATTTGTCTAAAAATACGTTCAACATCAGCATTCGACAGTGGCAAGACAAGTGAAGTTATCGCAAGCTCGGCTAACTCCGAGAATGGATTTAATCCAGACGCATCACGGTACGACTCTACCTCAGACCAAAATAACAATCGACTAAATTAAATTAAGGCCTTACGCAAAACTTATAACGAACAGCCAATTACAGAACACCTCTAGGCCTCTAGATTTATTTCATCTCAAAAGTATTCTGTTATTATGGCTGTTCGTTTTGCGTATTACATTTTGCGCCTGTATGGAAATCCACTCTAAGAGAATTAGAAACACGGAACTGAGCAAGAGTAAAACTAAATTTGCTATTGGTGGAAAAAAAGAATTTTTTAAATTTCAAAATCACTAAATTTATCACAAAATTATGCTCGAAATCACTAAATTGTGACATAACACAAACTACTACTAATTTAATAGTAAATTTCTTACTATTTCAATACTCATCTACGAAAAATGACTATTACGTTAGTAAATCCTGCATTTACTAATTGTGGTAATCTAGTGAAATTTTGACTAATACAAGTTTAGAGAGCGGGTAATATGATGTTCGTATGGCAAGTAAACACATGTCGTTAAAACCCTTTAAATTACAAAAACAAAAGCAAAAACAAATTTCAAAATTTGATATATTAATATATAGTATTTTTTATATTAATTTGAAAGCGGGCCTGAAATTGTTGAATTTTAAATTGCAATGATGTAATAAATTAAATTTACATTAGTGAGCAAAAATTAACATGCCGTCTTCTTTTTTAACCCATTTTTGAATGATTCAATTTATCTTTACAGTAGATTGCTTGCAGTCTTCTATTTTCCGCAGACATGCAAATGAGTCTTAATGTATCGTCATTCGTCGGGGTTAAAGTAGTCGGATTGAGACCCTCTGCTCGAGCGTGTTAATGAATGATATTTTTTTCATTCAACCGCGCCCTGGCCTACATTTCATCCAGTAGTCGGTTCGCTCGGTGCGGCTGCTGCTGTCGAGAGTTACGCTTTCCGATACGTGCCGCCGGCCGGCTCATATTAAAAAAAAGGCAGGTGGAGCGAGGGAGCTGAAGTCGAATACTGAAATCACACGAGTTGGTGATTGTCTGTGCGCACGTGTATCACACGCTATTTTTGCAACAGCCGTCCGAGAAAGTTTTTTTAATTGATTCTAGTTGTTATGAATTTGAAATTTAAAGAGATTTTAATAATATCAAAGAATTTTAACTGATTTTTTTTAGGGATTTGAAGAGATTTTATACGATTTCAAAGGTTTTAAGTAATATTACAGAATTTTAAAGTACAACGATATTCCCCTTGATGTCCATTCGATTTATGTCCTTCTTAGAATCTTTATCGCTCGCAATCTATGATGTGGTGTTCGTGGGGCAGGAAAAGGGGGCGGCACCTTTTCAGTACCGTAACCACAAAGCGGACAGTACTCTAAGCGAACAATTTTCACTTGAGTTTGCTTTTAGTGTTTCGCTCGAGAAGTGACCTCCTTCTTCTTCTTCTTCTTCTTCTTCTTCTTCTTCTTCTTCTTGTAAATAGAACAGCAAATGATCGACTTTGTTGAAAATGAACGTGCGAAGTAATGTTGGGTTTTGCACAATTTATTGTATGCCTCAAATCGTCTCCCGACAGTCCCAACAGAAGTATCGAGCCCTTCCTTCTTTCCTTTTTTTTTTTTTAGATCTGCCAATCGGCGATCTTCGTTAAAACCATATATGCTTTATCAATTTAGAATCTTACTGTGAAATTGACAATTTTGATTTCATGTTAGCTTCTTAATCATAATTTGTTATCATAAATTTCATAAATTTTCATACATGCGAGACGCTTGCACAGAAGGGTTGCTCAGAAATTGATAACTACAGAAGGGGCGTCTGAAGTAACCATTACAGCCCCACAAAACAAAACAAAACAGAAATTAGGAATCCTAATTCGACCCCATGAGGTCAGGATCATCAAGGTCATGCCAAGGTTAAAAAGAGAAAAAATCATTGAATCGGAGGAAATCACTCTTCTAAAACGTTTCTAGGGTCGCTAAATCCGAATCTTGAGTTGTTTTCATCCATCATGAACTTGATTCTGACCTCATGGGGTCGAACCAACCCGGTATTCGGTTTCAGCAAACTAAAGATCATTTAAGAATATATATTTTATCCAATTCCAGAGTTTTCTCATTTTGATCTTCACTTGATTTTCATTCAGATCTGATGGAGTAAACATGACCCCGGATTTGGATTCAGGGACCCCAATAACTTCTGAAAGTAGTGATTCACGCCGAATCCAATGGTTTTTTCTTTCAGTTTCCAAAAAAGGTTTTTTCATCACACCTCAATCGAAAATTTGACTTTCGATGCCTGTGGAACGGGTAGAAAATCTTCTAGGGAAGAAAGTGACAATTGAATGTAAATGGTGGTGTTTGTCTTACACTCGCCGCTCATTTATACATATGCTAAATGCCTGAGTACAATCGTGAACTGAACCCGAAGATAGGTCAGTCCTTTTCTATCATATTGCCCTATCTCTCTTGCGGTCATGTGACAAGAGAGATGGAGCAATATGATAGAAATGGACAGTACCATCTTCGGGTCCAGATTACGAGTTCAATTCAATAGCACACGAAACTGAAAATATACTCTTTTAATATATTTCAAGGGGAATATAATATCTAATATGATGCCCTGAAAAATTATTGAGATGGATGCGTGTGTGTGTGTATTTATTTATTTCACGCTTTTTAACGATCCTGCAATATCTCGAGAAAGTGTGAAGATCAATTTATGAAATTTGACATACTTATTCCACTATATACTTGGTTGAATGTCTTGCAAGGTTTTAATAAAATATTTAATTATTTTATTTTTATTTATTTTTCGATCTCAAAAAATCCAAATTTAAAGCTGATCTAAGAAAGTAAAGATTCCTTGTCTCGAGACGAATCGATTAACCTTTATGACTAATGCCTTTGATTGAAAAGTAAGAAGTAATGTTATGGTTCATTGTAATTTTTAATATTTTGGTTTTTATCTGTCTTTAAATAAAGAGTGGGGGGGGATTGTTTAATGAATACATATATTTACAATGTGACAAATTATTATTTGCAATAAATATTTATTTTTCAATAGAAAAAAAATATATATATACCATAAATTACTTAACGCTTCCTCTATGAGGAA
The DNA here is from genome assembly GCA_032275145.1 of Synergus laeviventris. Classification (NCBI taxonomy): domain Eukaryota; kingdom Metazoa; phylum Arthropoda; class Insecta; order Hymenoptera; family Cynipidae; genus Synergus; species Synergus laeviventris. The sequence goes on along the minus strand of JAUESI010020339.1, from coordinate 1,053 downwards.
GCAAATTATGTTTGCTTCCAGGAAGCAAAGTGCTTATTGAATGATCACAAAAGTCAATACAACTACACAGCTAGTTTTTCTTATTGTTGTTAATGTTGTTAATGCCGATTCAAAGGTTTTTCGTATTTTGACCTTCACCTGACCTAGATCCTAGCCTGATAGGGTAAAAATACCCCGGATTCAATTTCAGCGACCCTAAAAACGTCCAGGTATAGTGGTTTTGCTTTGGTTGCAGCAATTTGTTTTGGGAGGGGGCTGTGTTATTAGACGCCATGCTTCTACACATATATACGTAGTGCTGCGGGGAACCCGCTTTAGGAACACTCAACACTGGTTCTTCAGACGGCCCTGACTTTTACTTCATATAGCCGCTTATGGAGCGACCGATGCGCTATTCGCTCCGGACATGTCCTTGAACCGATACCGGATATGATTGTAAGCGCTCGGTGTGTCAGAAATTGGCATTTCTCGTTGGATGAAAGATGTAAATATCACAGGGTGAAATTAATAAAAAATATTTTTAATCACATTTAATATGTAAATAAAAGAACCGTATATTTACTATTTGAAGTTTTTTTTTTTGGATATAATAATTGAAAAAGGCACACGGTACTTGTAAGTTTTTAAATGCTCATAAATTCTTTAAACTGGTGTATACATAACCTCAATATGATTATTTACATTGATAGATCATTATGAATATTATAATTAGAACTGGATTTGATTCACTAAAACATGAGATTGAGTTTCATAATCAGACTATTAGAAAAGGAAAAGCTTTGTCTATCATACATGTTATTAGTGTAGAGGAAATTCGAATAAATGACGTATTAGTAAAAGAATTCAAGTCAGTGTCATTCGTCAGACTTCCGTGAATTCTCCACCTTATTCTGTTAAACTAGAGTTATATATCTGTAATTACTTAAAAATTCTTCATTGTGTAAAAAATTATAATATTATTTTAAATCCAAAGATTAGGCAAAGTGGCAGAGAGTATATCATTTTTCAAACGTAATAGTGCAAGAATGGGGTAAATCCTCCGATAGCCAAATT
>JAUESI010020338.1:0-10904 GCA_032275145.1 Synergus laeviventris | reverse complement strand
TCGTATTTCTTAATCGATTAAAAATTTATTTTTCCATAAATGATCAGCATTAAATTGTTTAGAGAACTGTAGTTTGCTATTTGTTAATTTTTTTACAGAGCAATAGTAAAAAAGTGAAAAAATTGACCATTTCAGCTTTGTGAATTTTTATGAAAAAATACAAAAAAAACTCACTATATCGTTGCATCTTCATTCGTAGAACAGAAATAATTCTAATAATATTTAAATGAGTTTAATATATTTTTCTAACCGGAATTAATTCACAATAGTCTTCAAAGGCATTTTTATAGTTTGAGCTTTATCAAAAATAAATAATATAGGTTTTTAATAACAATTTCATTAAGCAAATATCCCAAATGACCGTTCTCTAAAATTCATTTTCAAAATCGCTGACGTCTGGCGGTTGCGAATAGTGGGATCACTACACATTTTTTTGCGCTTCATTTGTCGACGGAATTTTGAGTATGCCCAAACTTGCAGCGAGAGAAATGTTTATTAGGATATAATGAAGTTTTCTGCAAAGTATTACTTCAATAGAGCGAATCGTTAACAAAATATGAACATTTTAACAGCGCGTCATATACAAACATTATCGGCGCACGAAGTATTTTAACCTCTCACGATGTCGGTCTCTACATGACGCGCTGTTATATCCTATAATGAACATTTCTCTCGCTGGAAGTTTGGGCTTACTCAAAATTCCCTCGATAAATGAAATGTTTGAAAGTTTCGTAACGTGATTTTGAGACTGCTGGGCAAAAAAATGAATAAATTTTTCTTATAACAAATCGGAAAATTTTAAATGAGCATATCATCTTCAAAACAGTTTGAAGCATATCTCCTCCAATTTGCATGCAAAAATATTCATAACTTTGTCTTTCAGAGCGAGCAGGAGTCAAAATATTAATCAAATTTGGTTTTTCAGAAAATCCAGTTTTTTCCCTTTCTTTCAGAAACAGTAAAAGAAATGTTAGTTCCTTACGTGCTCTCTATCCAAATACGAAACTTGTAGAGAAGATAATAAAGACACAAGTCAGCGATAGACTTGGATTTCGTGAAGTGACTTGTGTTAGTGCAATTTATTCATAACAAATTGGCGCTCCTGCCAGGATCGGCTTTCTCGAAAAATCACTTTTAATCACATAGAAACCGATACCTAAACTATAAACCTGGAATCCACGGACTCAGGAAAAGAACTCTACGGAATTTACAACATAAGGAACTGCAAGCCATCTTCAGAGGCTTGCAAATAAAAAAGTGAAAATTAAAAAGTTTGAACGAGGCCCGAAATCAGGCGAATGACGCATCTGCGTAGTAACCAAAGTCTGTGAAAGGCCCCATCCATCCCGCAGCAAAGTCAAGAGCACGACACACGTGACTCAGGTAAACAAGGGCCAGTCATTGTTTTTATAACTTTAAGATTTATAGTTCATTCTTGTTCTTATAACCTTCAGAATTGTGGATCATTCTTTTTTTTATAACTTTAAGAATTGTACATCATTCTTGTTTTTATAACTTTAAGAATTGTAGTGCATATTGTGTAAGCGAGTGTAAATTAAATTTATAAATAGTTTCGAAAGCGCTTAAACAACTTTAGAATACACCGTATTAAATAATACAGACAGACTGAAGTTACGAATAGTGACTTATCCTTTTAATCCGACCCGTCTTCACCCCCGCGATCATGCCTCTCGAAACCCAATCACCCTCCGAAGGAAAAACACTACATGAACTCTCAAGCATACTTGATGAAATACGCAAGAGCATTAGTCAGTGTTGGTAGTTAACCAAGATAAAATTTCAACATACATCGCGATGTTGGAACGGGAGAACATTAAAAGAATTGAGGAAGGACAAGAGATCCTCAAAAGAATAGGAATTGTGGGACAGATCGTCACGGATAAAGAGGAAGAAAATACACATATCGGAAATACATATAGACTCACCCACTATGGTGACTCGGAAGAAGGGGGGCGAAACAATCAAAGGCGACAGCGCAACGAAGAACTCTTATGTAACAGGTATACGACGCTACCTGCAGAAGGGTCGCAAAGTTTTCTACCGCCCGTATCCCATCGAACAGAAGGAATATCTGCAAAAGAGATTATTAGAGCTATACGCCCATTGAATGGTCAAGACGACATGGGCGTAGAATAATTTATAAAAATAATAAATAGGTTAAAGACACAGTGTTCTCAGCCCCAGCTACTATTAGATTTTATATTAGCGGAAAAACTAACTGGTCAATCTGAAAAAACGATCACATTCTCTCCAATAAACACATTTTCGGATTTGTACGAGACCTTGCGACAGAACTTGAAACAAACAGGCTCGGTCCTGTCAATCAAAAATAAATTAGACCTCTGTAAACAAGGGCAGACCGAATCAGTTCTAAACTTTTCCCTGCGATTCAAGAAAATAACTAACGAGCTTAAATACGCAGTTCAGGCGCAGTCACCTAGCGATGAAAATGAAAGAAGAATTAGATTCAAGATAGAGAAACAAGAAAGCCTCAACCGCTATATGTTAAACTTAAAAAGGAAAATAGGTACGCAGGTTAGGTCCATGAAACCAAGTAGCATAGCTGAAGCACAGAAGGAAGCTACGGAATACGAAATGTGGTTAAAGGAAGCACAACCAGCGAAAACCACCATCACAGTACCAAGACGTCACAACGCTTCATACTAAGACCCACTACACCTACACGCTCTCAAGCCAACACCTCGGGAAGTATGGGCGCCAAGGCGCTAAATCAAGACTTACCCCTCTCGGATAGAGCAAAAATGAGTCGTCACAATTGTGGCAAAATGGGATATTTTGCAATACAATGCCACTCAAGTAATGGGCAAAATTTTCTGTATGAGCAAAGCCAAAAAAGACCGCCCCAAATAAAGAGTATATTAAGCGAAAATTTGGAACCTTATCAGGAGGAAATGACTCGAGAGGAATTAGAAGAACAGATTCGGTACGAGTAATCAGCCGAATCTCAGCCATATTCGGAGAACTCAAATCCATTCGAGGAAGAAGAAGAAGTGATGGGCAGGAATATCGATTATTATTAGACACGGGAGCAGCAATAAACATAATAAAGGAAGGAACCCTCCCCAACCAACCAGCTTTCAAATTTAGGAAAAATTTTGCAATGGGGAATGATCTACATTACTCAAACACAGCATGCCACGTAAATTATTTCGGCAAAACACACCCATTTCATTTATTGGATGATGATTTTCCAACTCTAGAGGATGGAATAATAGGTCAACCCTTTCTCGAGAAATTTAATCGTCACGCTATTACACCCACTCATTTTATAATAGATAATATTAAAACACCGTTACTCAGAGAAAGAGAATATTTAGCACCAGGAACATCGAAAATATGTGAAATATCCCTCAATGAGGAAGATCAACAAATATGGATCGAAAATCAGAACCACATCCCCGACGGCATATACACCATTAAACAGAGAGCTGTTACGGTACCTTATCACAATTATACGAAGAAGCCACTAAAGATAACAGATAAACTAGAGTTTGAAAAAATTAGCAAAATAAAAACATTTAATATTCCCATACCCCAAATTAGGAAAAAACCAAATAATTTTGAGAAAATAAATGACAAATTACAGAAATTATTTAGCATTTCTAATCTGGACCACGTGGAGAAAGAAAAAAAAGAAACCATAGTAAAGATAATCGCTAAATATCAAGATGCCTTCACTCATCCCGACGACCCATTACCATGCACTAATTTAACAGAGCATGAAATTGTTTTAAACTCAGGAAAAATTATTAATCTAAGATCGCACAAGCTCCCAGAGAAACACAGGGAATTCGCATTGAAATAAACACAAAAACTTCTCAATAAAGGCATAATTAGACATTCACAATCCCCATTCAACTCACCCCTGTGAATCGTCCCTAAGAAGGAAGGTAAACTCAGAATGGTTATAGATTATAGATATATCAATAAAGATACTGACCAGGACGCTTACCCACTCCCAATGATTGATGAAATCTTCGACCAGTTAGATAAGGCAAAATTCTTTTCGGCTTTCGATCTTAAAAAATGCCCCAGCAACATTTCAGCGAATGATGGACCGGGCATTCCATGGTGTAATCGGTAAAAATTGTTTCGTATATATCGACGACATAGTTATATTCGGAAACACCCTTCAGAAACATAATAAAAATTTAGAAATTGTGTTAAAAAGAATAACTGATCTGGGACTAAAACTAGAACCAAATAAATGTGAGTATCTGAAACCAGAGTTAGAATACCTAGGTCACGTTATAATCAAATTGTAAGCCTAACATGAAGAAGCTTGAAAAAATACTTAACTTCAAACAATTAAAAACAATTAAAGATGTAAAATCCTTCTTAGGACTAGTCGGATATTTCAGAAAGTTTATAAGAAATTATTCAAGGATAGCAAAACCCCTAACTAAGAAAGATAAACTATTTAATTGGACAACAAAATGTGAGGATTCTTTCACAATATTGAAGATGGCCCTAACATCAGCACCAGTGCTAAGATTCCCAGACTTTCAAAAACAGTTTACCCTTACAACTGATGCTTCTAACCACGGATTAGAGGCAGTCCTTTCTCAAGACATTTCAAGGTCTCTTAACAAGGCAGAGGAAAACTATACCACAAGCGAGAAAGAACTCCTCGCGATAGTTTGGGTCATGAAACGTCTTAGGCAGTATCTTCTTGGGAACGAGTTTATGATCCAAAAAGATCATAAAGCTTTAGTCTGGCTCCACAATGTGAAGGACCCAAGCACAAGGCTAGTCCGATGGAGACTTAGACTAGAAGAATATAAGTACGTAATAGAATACGTAAAGGGTAAGGAAAATAAGTTTGCCGATTGTCTTTCTGAACTATTCCCCGTTCGATCAGACGAAATAGAAAGATTACAAACGGAAGAAGGCGAAGCACTTTCAAAAACGCCAATTATAAAGGAGAATAGAATTCTGCAAGAAGAGGAAAAAATAATGTTACCACCAGGAAGAATGAGAGAAATCTCATCAGAAATAAATTCACTTACCCCTGAAACCACCCTAAAACCAAGTCAAAGGCAACCTGGTATTGATCATCTTTATGAAGATTTTATAACTTGGAACTATCATCAGAACCAGGTAAAATAAAAACGAAACCTAATGCGGTAGGTAAGTTATGGAGACAATTCAACGAGGAAGAATGGCTAAGAAAGTTAGGATGGATTATAGAGGAATTTATCAACAAAAAATTGACATTAATACGGTTAGTAATCGGAGACCCATTTACTCCAATTGAAAAAGAAATGATTCAGGAAATGATGGAATTTCTTTCAACTTTGTTCTCCAAATTAAGCTTTCACTTGTGATTTACAAACACAAGAGAATTGTCAAAGGAAGAAAAAGAGACTATCTTGAAGGTAAGTCACCAGAACCATCTTGAAGAACGAAATACCCTTGATAGAGCAAAAAAATTGGGACAATGGACAGAGATGGACGAGGAAGTAAAAATATATGTAAAGAAATGCTCCATTTACCAGCTTCAGAAAACAACTAGAATTACTAATCAAATGGAAAGCATCATACCAGACATCCCCCTTAGCCTAATGATAAAATTGCAATAGACATCTATGGACCCTTACCCGCAACTTCCGAATCTATTATAACCTAACTAATAGATAATTACATTTATACGTTCGGAGCGCCTAAAACTATACTGACAGATCAAGGTCAGAGCTTCCTTTCCGAAATGATGCAACAATTTGAGGAAGCATTAAAAATAAAAAATATTAAAACATCAGCTTTTCATCCCCAGTCCAACGGTGTATTAGAACGAATGCATTCTACCCTAGGAAATTTGATTAAAACAACCATGGCGGAAAATACAAAAGATTAGGACGAAAATTTTAAATTTATAACATTTATTATAAATACCACCAAAAACCAAACCACCGGATTCTCTCCATTTGAATTAAACTTTGGAAGAGAGCCCAACATACCATCTTCCATTCAGGAATTCCCCAACCTTATATACTCCGATTTGATAAAGAAATGAAGGAAGAAACACGTCTTGTTCCTGCAAAGGAAAGAATAGCAGTAGAGCACGAAAAGACCAAGAAAAGATTGGACGAAAACATTATTAGAAAACACCCTCTGTATAAAATACATGATCTGGTAAAACTAAAAAATAATACAAAATCAAATAAATTAGATGAATTATGGAAAGGACCAACGGAAATCATAGATATCAAAGAGAAAAATAACCTGAAATTACTTTTTAACAACAAAATAGTGACCGTACACATAGACCAAATAATGCCTTATTATTCAGGATAAAATGGCAATTATGGAAGTATTTATCTCTGCAATAAACGAGGACTTATCAACTGCCCTCAAGGCTATAAATTTAGGCAAACACAGGACGGTGGAGGCATAAAAAATAACACCAACAATTATTAAAGAAACGATAAATCATGAAATTACAAAACGAAGTGTTGATGCTCCAGAGAGTTATTCCCATCCCTGACCAACTCCAGTCCGAAACCTATATATTCCCATAACCACCGGTTATTTACTTATTTTAATAAACGTCGAAAGAATAGATATATTATGTGCAAACCAAAAAATAGAAACAAAAACCCTATCGATAGGAAGCTATAGAATATCAGGGTATAATTGTAAAAGCATGTCTTCACGGATCTCTTTAAACATAAGAAACAAGGAATTAAATGTAACGCGATCCGTCTATCAGAATATAACATACTAAGCTAATTTACCCGACATGCCATTAATTAAGGATAAGATGATACTACTACCAATGTTATCAATAGTAATAAATTAAGAAACACCCATCTAACTTTATAGAAAACGCAGAAAACCTTTTAGATACATTATCAAGCTATAAAAGTATCCAAACTTGGAAAGAACAAGCCTATGACTGACTTAGATATTTATAGGATACTGTTCCCTAGGACTCTTGATTTTTCTAGCATTGTATAAAGTAGGTTTGTTCTATGCCGTAATCAACTTGTTAAAAAAACTAATAGGAAATTGTTATAACAACTGTATCTCTGGAAATTCAGGATATACAGCAACATGAGGCTGTGCCTCTGGTCGACACGAATACCTATATATATATGTACCGCGAGTAGTTCCTATATCATTAAGATTTTAGGGGGTAAAATTAGTCTAAAAAGGGGACTGTTAGAGTCAGCGGACTTTCCCCACCTACGTCTTAAATTTGGTATGTGTGTTTTCCGAGTGGGCCCTCCTCTCAGAAAATGTTAGTTCCTTACGTGCTCTCTAAGATTATGGTCCAAAAAAGAAACTTATAGAGAAGATAATAAAGACACTAGTCAGTGATTGACTTGGATTTTGTGAAGTGACTTGTGTTAGAACAATTTATTTATAACACTACATTGAAAAATAAAAAAGTTATGACCTTTAAACGTTGGAGAAAAAACCAAAAAAATGTTTTCTAAATTGGAGAGATTATTTTTTTGAATAATTTTCATTTAAACGAAAATTATAACGAAAAAGTTACTTATTTGTGGAAACCTTTTATAAAAAAGTTTTTTTTTCTATTTCATTATTTTTTATTTATAAAACGCTTCATTTATTAAACGTTTTATTTAAAACATTTGAACTTTTTTTTTTAAATTTATGCACTTTTTACGACATGTCGTAAACCGACCATAAGGACCCTTTTCTCTGTTTTTGAAATTGATACAATACACCCACTTCCGGTTGCATCTGAGACATGAGTATGATGCCGATAGATTCAGTGTGAATCATAGTATCATCCCCCACCGAAATCCGAAAGTAATCATTTTAGACCATAATCTAGATAAACGCGAATATCTCTTAAACTAAAACCGACAATAAAAGGGCCGCTTTTCATGCTGATGCCCACATATATGTACTGTCTTATATCTACTTATGTCACTCACCTTTTTTGGAAGAATTTTTCATCAAAACATCTTTTTGTCTACATTTTTTAACTTTACGAAGAAAAGTTACTATTGGAGCTTAAGCTGCTCTAGAACACTAGAATTCTTTTGCAAGGCAGATTTTACAGCCACATATTCTTCTGACCAAGACTGTATGTCAGTTTTTCTTTTAAAAGTAATTCTCACCACTGCAACATTTTATATCTTTTAACTCTTCACTTGAAACAACTTTTCGTCCAGCTCCATAAAAAGGTTAGGCATGGTCTCATATCACCTAGTATAAAACCTATCTCATACCGTCCCTATAATCACAATTTTGATTAAAACTTAAATATTACCGGTTTTTATTAAATAAATATATCTAAATGCATTAGTACATTAAAGTTCGTTAAGTAACCCAGTGGGCACAAAATTTGACGAAGTCTTTACGACATCGTTACGAAATTTCTATGACAGCTTTACGGCATCGACCTATGCATGTCCATGTCGTTAAAATATCTTTACGATGTCGAAAAGACATTTTCAAATCCTATGACATCTTTATGACATCGCAAAGATATCTTAACGACATTGACATAGGATGTCTCTACGATATCGTGAAGACGTCGCCAAATTTTGTGCCCACTGAGAAACTTGACTAAAAACGGCTATTTTTATTTTAGATGTATCTTATTAATAATATTTTATCCCGACAAAAAAAAAAGTTCAGAAAAATATTTACATTTATAGATATGTCTTTCGACGGAGACTGAAAAATAATATACCATATTTTGCTCTCGGAAATTCAATAGCTTCTGCCAGGAGTGTTAAAATATAGTTTATTGGAAATTGAAACTTATGCGTTTTACACTATCCAAGCAGAAACTATTGTTAAGTTAACCATGTTTATGATGGTATTTATAGACACATTAAATTTGTTAGTCATGACGAACCCTTTTAGAGTTCCGGTTTGTTTATTCGATCACCGCGCCCTAAATGTCAGCGACGATATATGTACGGTGGATTGATAGCCTTTCATGATTAATATCCGCATTGTCAATTAGTAAAAACTCAGAAAGACTACATATGACCACCAACTGGATAATGCCGCACTTTCTGGACTTTAGTTTAAAAGATATTCCACTTTCTGAAATAATAATTTATCATGTCAAAGGAATTAATTTGAAAGCAGTTTATCGATTTTATAATAAAGCACTTTTATGAAAAAATTGTATGCTTATTTTTAGGCAGGATGTACTTTGGTAAGTCGGATACATTTAACACGACACTCGCCTCGCCTCGCCACGCCTCTAAAGAGATGTTGACGTCAGGTTTCTTATATAGTTTCTCATTTAGAAACTTCTCAAACTCGCCGTCTTAATCATTTTCGACTAATTAAATCTTATATGGAAAAAATTTCTTAAGGCAATTCCAACCTTCCTCTGCAAGTGTATTTCCTCACAATGAACACCCCAAACTAAGGATGCATCCTCTCTGCTGCTTATTTAGCTGCGTTTTCGAAACTCTAAGGAATGACCTTTTATCTTGGTATCGAACTCAAACTGTGGGAAAGGGAATTTTCTGATTTTATGCTGTGGTAGACCCTATTTCGAAAGTCCTAAATTCCTTTCGTATGAAATAAATCAACTTTTGTCCCATATATTTTTGATCGATTTTTTCATAATATGTGACACCATCCGAGAAACACGACCTACATACTGAGCAAAAAATCGATTTTCCGATTATCATGAATTCTATAAATTCTTTTACTGATATTTATAGAGGTGCAATCAGAAATTTTGTATCTGCATTATTTCACAAAATATAAATTATTGAAATTATTATATGTATATTAGGATCGTTGAACGTGTGCAGCTAGTGGCAGAGATTTCTTCAATCGCTCGCCCTATAAAATTTCACTTTTGCCATTTTCTCGGATCGAGTCAATTATATCGAATGGTTGTAACCGTTTTTTTTTCAAAAATTGAAAATTTGACACTTTTTTTTAAAATATTTTAGATCTTTTTTTAAGTTCGACCCATTTTTCTTATAGTCTAAAAGTAAAGGTCAAAGTTTTTAACTTTCGTGCCCTGAAGCACAAAATGATTCAAATGAAGCTTTTCTTTTCGAGAAATTAAATAAAGGGTAATGTGGTGCATGCGAAAAAAGGGTTTCGAATATCCGCCGGTACGACTACGGGACCCCATTGACCACGCGATTTCCCTTGATTACGTGACCCATTGACCCTTCATTTAAGATTCTGATGAATTCTATAATGGTTTCATGATAGTATTCATCACTATTACATAGTAGAAACCATAATATCCATAATTTTTTGTGATGTTTTGCCAACTATTCTTAATGTTTATTAAGGTAAAAGTCCCAATTCCTGGCAAACCATTAAAACTTTATATTATTATATATATTTTTGATAATTTTTATAAAGTGACCATGTCCCCAAGATCACTACACTAAAAATTATAATGTTAGAAAATGTTAGAAAATAAAAGAAAAGGCAGAAGGACAGTGTAAAGAATAAAAATGATACAAGAATGAAAAATAAAAGGGATAAAGATTGGGTGGAAAATATGAATGATGGAAAAATGAAAAAGAAAATTAAGACAGAGATTGTTTTACATATTTACCTATGAATGATAAAAGTTTAGAGAAGAAAAATTCAACAAAGATTGAAATTAAAATTACCTGATATAGACTACAAATATACGTACGTATACTGTTCGGCTTTATTTTGGTCTGCAGAATTTTCATACAAAAGTTGTTGTCATGATTTAGGTATACTTAAAATAAAATATAACTTTACTTTTTTAAATTATTAAGTGTTTTGATCTTTTGTTTTTTTTGTCATTTTTAAACCCTTTTTTTTATCTTTCTAAATTTGTGTTACGAATGGGACTTTGCCCTTACTTCCCTCCTCATCTAGTTGGGCCATATGTGCAGCTGCTCGCTAGTCGTAGG
>JAUESI010020337.1:0-10906 GCA_032275145.1 Synergus laeviventris | reverse complement strand
AACCTTACTAGACTCTGCTAGATGAGTTCTAGAGGATCCCTAGATAAAGTGACCGCCATAAAATTTTGCTAGACTCATGCTAGACAAAAATGAGTCTAGAAGGAGTCTAGCATCCTCTAGATTTTCGGTAGGGATTCAGGCTAGTTTTCGTCGTTGTTGGCGATAACTCATCGTTATTTTAGACGCGTTCTTTTCAACAAAGAGAACGTTCTCAAAGAAATTTTCAGCAACTTAGTACTTCTAAATACTTCTACAGTCACTCTTGGAAGGAGAACGAGCGACGCTGTGCGTTACTGTTTATGTGTTCATTCAAGGGGCCATTTTGGCTGAGCTTGATGCTCATTGGTCCGAACGTTACTCATCAGAATTAGGTATTTCGTGTTGTGACGTAATAATAACAAATGGCCATATGCTGGTGCATAAACATTGGGACCAAATGCATGGCACTGAACTTTATTTTTTTAATATCTTCATAAATAATAATATCTTAAGATTTTAGTATTTGGAAAATAGTTTTAGCTTCTGAAAATCTATTTAAAAAATAATAAAAAAGATACATTTTTAAATTTCGATTTTAATATTTTATTAAATAGCTTTTCAGAAACTAAAACTATTGTCCAAAGACTAAAATTTTAAGAAACTATTATTTATGAAGAGATTAAAAAATTAAGTTCAGTTCCATGCATTTGGTGCCAATTTTTATGCACCAGCGTATGTCCATTTTGGATTATTACGTCACAATGTGTAATTACTAATATTCAAGTTGTTATGTGGCGCGAAATATTAGCGACTCAAGATTTTTTCTCGCCTATTTGCCAATTTAATATACACCAGTATATAATTTCGATATTTGATAAGAAGTCTTTCCCCTCCGACAATACATTAAATTGACGATTACAGGATCATCAGGCAATAATATGATTCTTGCACTGTAACTCAATTTAAAGGGTAGTATTTCGGATCTAGGGCTAAAGAGTTCTCCTTAGCTATGCTTGAGATTGAGCGCAGATCCTTCTCAAACCATGGTGATGCAACACTCACCGGAAGAAGAATCATCAAAGTGAGACAGTTGGCAACAAGTAATATAGATGGGGTTTTGGTGGAAATATTCAAATCCCAATCGTTCTCCATGGCCGGACTAAACAACGCAGACCGCAAGATGAATCGACGAGACAAGTGAGAGAGAGAAGACGATACAAAATCTTTGAGACAGAAGGCATCAACCAAATTCCTTGGACGTCTCCAAGGATATCGATGATAGGTAAACTGAATGAAGGAGCAGGGATTGTGATTATCAGTAGTGGGAGCAGAGAGCGCGAAATACGAAATCCTTGAAAGGGAAGATACCCAGGGTCGGAAAAAGAATTTACAACACTATCTTTGTTTAATATTGAAACAAAAAGCATCAGGCTGCTGACTTACAGTTACCGACACCACGTTGCTATTTTATTTTCTTTGTTTTGCCATATTATTTCTTTTGAACTTTCAAGGCACGCTGTATCAAGCTATCGAAACTCATCACTATTTTATTTTCTTTGTTTCGCCATATTATTTTGTATTTATTCTGAGCTTTCCGTGCAAGCTGTATCAGGATGCTGTGAGTTAGTCAGATTTTCGGACGATTCTCTAACGACTTGTAATAGTAAACTTTTCTTTTGAATAAAGGTAAATTTATTATTGTAAATTGTGTATTGAAATTGAAAATAAACTTATACTGTTATTTTTAAATTCTGGTTTTCTTTGGTTATTTCCCCTCAGGTTTGAGCTTAAGACATTCTTACATCACGGTATTCGACAAGGAACTGTAATTTAGTTTAAAAAATTTTCAGTCAGAATTCGGTAAGTTAAATACAAATGGATTAATAATAAAATTAAATAAATAAACGCAGGAAATATTACAGTTTTTAGTTGTATTATTTACAAACCTTGCAATATGGTAACCTAGTTTCAAAGGAACTAGTTATATCGGCAATACTGCGACTGCTTAATTGGTGCGTAGATTTGTTGATGAAGGTGTCCTCATTTTCTAGACTCGAAGGACAATATTGCACTTTGTCCCCAGTACTTTTGGTGCCAATACTATGCTTTTCTATAAATATATTGTTCACTTTCTCCCCTATATTGAATTTCATTTTTCTTTTATGTGGTTGAATCCGTGGTATATGAATTTCTTCAAGACATGTCTCAATATATGATTCATAATTTGTTTTTTGTGTTATTTTAACGTTTTCGTAAGCATTTTTAACTGATTTTCTGAGTCGGCTCCTACTTTCAGATAGGCTTCTAACTCGACAAGTCGTAACGGAATGAGAGATTTGATTCTCGCTTTCTATATAAGTATCAGCTCTGGAATTGATATATTAATAATTTAAGAACACAGAAACCATAATATACTTATATGTGTGTAAGGACGATGAATTACTTTACTCATTTAAAATTAAAAGTTCCTCAACTCAAGCAAACATTCTTTTCATCAAGCTTTAAAAATTTTCAATTTTTCGCAATCTTAATAAAAACTTCCAGTAAATTTTTCTATGACTAGACTTTGACCAACATTAGAATAAATAATACGTCGTATCGTTGAGTTATTTAAAATTCGATTTTTGCCTGACCGACATATACATTAAATTGAAATTCCTGTCATTCCTAATTAACGCAGAAAATTAGAACTTTACCTGTCAAATTTTCGAAAATTCACATTCTCTTTAGAGCAGTCCACATTGTTGCTATGTATGTTTCCAATACTATTTTTCGGTACTGAATTATTCTGCAAAAAACGTTTCGAATCACAATTTGATAATGATCTTCTAAAATGAAGCTTTTTATAAGAAAAATATGTGTCCAATTTACTTGAAATCTGAAAAGTGTATGTGGATAATCAGTTAAGAAAGTGAGAGACAATGAAATTCTATGAATTTGTTCACAGCGCAGTGTGGTGATTGTATTAGCAATGAGGAAATAAGAATTAATATATCCTACCTCAGATTGACACGTCTTGTCTTTTCCTGACTTGGAACTAAAAATATTAACGATACATGAGTTCTTGATGTGTGGTAAATTCAACGTACTGCACTCCACAACAGCTTCCAAATTTTCACGAAAATTATATGATGGTAGTGATTCTGAATCTCGAGAATTAAAATTTCGAGTAATTGAACTCGAGTATGGATATGGAACATAAAAATTTGTTGCGTTTTCTTTGGCACAAAATACGTCCGATACACTTAAACTCTTCCGACTTCGTATTCCAGCATTTATCTTACTAAATTTACTGCGAAGTACATTTTGAATGTCAGCTATCCCTTTACTTGTACCTGAAAGTGGATGTCACTCTTATTTGAATATTTCTAATATATACTGAATTTTTATCAAATCATCATTTTAAATTATAAGAATTATTTGGATTAAATAAAGTTAAAAAAATCTCAAAACGAGCACCTTTTTTTTTACTTTAATTCCAAGTTTGATAGGCAAAAACATAGCTGGGTGAACTTTTAGGGAAGGTCGATTCCCGTCTGCTTAACATACATATGCCTAATTGCCCACGAGTCATTGTTAGTATTTTTTCGACCCCAGTGCCTGCACTAATAGATACAGGAAGTCAGATCACTACCATTTTAGACGAATTTGATGAATATTTTCACCTTCACAAATTCTTGTTGTCTAATAATATTATTTTAAGAAATTATTGGCTAATGAGTAATCAGGTCATTATTAATTATGTAAAGAGATTTGTGTTTGTAAAATTAATTTTAGAACCTAAGTCCCTTTTCTTGTTCGAAGGATCGGTTTATAAAAACCTCGTGATAATGGGTCGAAAGTATAATGTAATTTACATACAATCTTTAGATAGGATAGAAAATGTTTCTCAGGTAAATAAATAACGAGACGCATAAGGATTTTCAGGTGAATAATAATGGTGATATTCACATAGATAGTAAAATAAAAAAAAATAAAGGGTATTCATTCTGATGGATTAGACATTGGAAAGGAAGATAAAGATAGTTCATTGCGTATAATGTCAAAAAGCAGACAATGAGTATTCCGATTACCTTCTATGAATCAATCATAGATTCCAATTAATAAAATATAAATAATCCACTTACGAAACTGCCCTTTAAAAGGAGAATCCCGTGCACTAGATTAGAAAAATCGATTTTTTTGGATTAAACGATAGGTTGACATCTCAAAAGCATACAGTGAAAATTCCAGAACCACACCTGAGCTGCTTCTAAGTGCATACAATGTATGCAACGCATGTAAAAATGTCCAGTTATCCGAAAGAAAGTCGTGATCAAAAGAAAAGCACCGTCGTTCAAAGCAAATTTCACGGCAATGAGTACACAAGTCTATGCTCGGTTATGGCTGGACTCAGAAAGCAAACTCTGGAAGCGGCAATTCAGGAACCAGAGGAAATAATGGCGCTGTCGGAGGGCGACATTCTAGGCTTCTTAAGGAGGACCTAATTGGGGGCTAGATAGCGTCAGAGAATAGGCGAATTGCACAATGATTAGTAGCCTGAGCATCGGCAGAGCCCCCAGAGAGATCTTCACCGTCAAACTAAACTAAGCTAAACTAACAATAAGTTATGTTTTAGGCAGTCCTTTCAACGAACTTTTATTAATACGAATATATATTGACAACAAAAGACGTATATACCTATTATCGCCAGTTTACCGCAAAAAAATTCGAATTTATTGAACCCCTTGAGGGATATAGTAAAAGAAAGGCATCCTTGGAAGTGGAATGATAAGCATAGCGAGCCTTTTGCGAATATAAAAAATGCATTTTTCTCATTGAATCTAACCATTCGAATAAAGAGCTTGAAATAGATTCTTAACCCTAGAACCATCCACAGGGGTTCCACGAGACCCCATTCAAAGTTGAAGCTACGCTCCTGACTAAAGGCAGGGGCAGTTTGGTCTAGGACCTTAACCATACTTCACTTTAACTATTCGGCATTCGACTTAGGCCAAAAAACGAGTGCAGTAATTTTGTGTTTGATTTTTGTGCGGAAGTGAATATCGTATAGGGTTAGGCTGTACCCCTGTGGGGGGTTTAAATTACAGAATTGTCTCAGTAAATAAATAAAAAATTTTTTTGTTAAATGGGTTTAAATAGATTTGTTAGAATTCGCTAATTCCCTCCATTCATATGTTCAAATAATTATGTTTTTTAAGAAAAAGGAAACTAGGCTTATATGCTTTACGTTGTTATGTGATTATCGTATTTAAAAAACAATCATTTAATTAATCAATTATCAGATTCGGGCACGAGAGAAGAAGCAAACATTTGTTATTAAAATGTAACAATTTATTTCTCTTTAAATTATTCTCATGTAGGTTAAATATATGATATCGATTATAGTCTCGCTCACTAAATTTATATTTATTCAGTTTTACGCTTTAAACCATTCACTATAATGACGTAGTCAAATTAATACGCACGCTTAATTATGTTGCACTTAGGCAATAAACGTCGTTTATTAACTAACTAACTTGTCTCAAACTAGAATATTTTTTTTAGTGCACAAACTCGATCTAAAGGGTAAACTCCTTAGTCTATCCAGTGCCCCTAAGCAGGAAACGAATCAGAACTCAGTAACCACAGTAAACTACGGGTCCTACCCCGAAAGCAATTTCAGACGCTCACCGCTAACTCCCAAGCCCCCGACTGGCTCAAAGTCGTTCTGCATCTTACGTCCTCGACTATGCCTTCCACTCACGATCCTCACTTTTCATTATATATGACATGGCGAAATTAGCTAGAATTCTAGCAGGTTCTCCGTGTGAAAATCTTCGATATCTGAAAAAAGAGAACGGACAATTCACTCAATCCCTGAAGGAAACTCTCGAGTTACTAATAACAAATAAGTTTCCTGATTTTCCTGGTCTTCAACAGACGAAGGAATATACCCGCTATAGGGATGGAAGGAAATTCTGGAGTTTGGCAGCAGAGGTGGATAAGGCAGAGAAGGTCAGGTTACCGATTAAGTCCTTTAATTCTTAAAAAGCTCCGCGGCCGGCAGGAATACACCCTGTGATCCTCAAGGAAAGCCTGGAAGGGTGGTTCTGAGGACTCTGGTGGGGATCTTTAGGGGCTGCATAGAGGTCTGCCATACATCTGAGGCGTGGGGAAAATCTAGGCTTTTCTTTATCCCTATAGTAGGAAAAAGAGGATATACTAATTTGAAGGATTACACACCCATCAGTCTGACATCCTTCCTTCTTAAAGCTTTGGAGAGGCTCGTTGACAATTTTCTGAGGGCGGATGCCCCGAAAAGTTTACCTTTTTATCGGGAACACATACCTATCAGATAGGCCGATCAGTTGACACTGCTCTTCTATCAATGTCCATCTTCATAGAAAAGCAGCTTGTGTTGAAGGGTAGACACCCTTATTTCTGAATATTGAAGGGGGATTGAGTAGAACCTCAAGGACTTCTATATGGCAGAGAGCAGAGGAGCCTATCTGAAGAGGACTGTTGTTTGATGGCTGTCCTCAGGGAGGATTTCTTTCCCCGCTACTATGGTGTTTGGTAGTAGATAGTCTTTTGAAAGTACTAAATAATTAAGACGTATGTGTAATTGAGTATGCAGAAGATATTTTCCTGTTGGCCAGAGGCATCTACGAGAAAACGCTCAGAAACATCATACAGAGAGCTCTTAGAAAGACCTTTGGATGGTGTGAGGGCAGAGCCTCAGCTTTGAAGTGGAGAAGACGGCAGTATTTACTAGAACCTATAATGTTAGAAGGTATATTGATTGGAGATGCAGTGGTGCTTTATTTTGAGGAGGTAAACTATCTAGGGGTTATTCCGGTCAAGAAGCTTAACTGGGATAGCCATGTACTGGAAAAATGTCAGAAGGCGCGGGTCACCTTCTGTTAGTGTAAAGACGCTATTGGAATGAAATAAGGGCTCGGCCCACAACAACTGATGTGGATTTATAGAGCATTAATAGTGCCCAGACTGACGACCCGTAGAACGTTCTGTGACCAGATGGACAGGGTGCAAATGGTTTACCTCAGGGTTATATGCTCTGTGAAAAGGAGTACCCCTAGTGCGGCGTTACGAGATATTCTTGATGTTCCGTCGCTAGCCTTGCTAAGCAAGGCTGGAACCATACGGGCGGCACATAGACTTCACTGTGTGGGAGAATTGTGGGAAAGTTCTTTACATAAGGAACTTAAGGGAATGTGTTCTGCAGGGTCTGACCTACACCACAGGACAGGATAAAGACTCAGTTGGTAAATGAGGCCAGATTGAAAGTCCACATCCCGTATAGAGGAGACGGAGAAGGTTTTTCCGAAAACATGGATAGATCAAAAACGGAGGAGGGTTAGGGTGCTGGAGAGTATGGCCAAAAAGCCGTGGACAAGTTCAACCATAGGATGGATGGTTACATCACCATCTTGCAGCCGGAAATCTCGCTATCGAGGAATGTTCGAGGGTTATGTCACGTAGAAATACAGGTGAAGTCCTGTGTATCTGCATTGACAGTCAGGCGGCACTAAAGGCATGGAATAGAGAGAAGATCTCGTCTAAGCTAGCAGAGGAAACTAGAGCAATCCTCCAACGCATTGCGTGTTATAATCAGCTACATCTTACTTGGATACCGCGCAATGTTGACTAAGCAGAGGTGATAGAGTACAAAAGTCTAATGGCTAAGTGTTCTGCTACTGTTCTGCTGCTCTCTTATTACTACAATAAAAATAAATCTACAATTATTGTCACTTGCAGAAAAATTCAAGTGCGTTCGATCCAAATTGTAAAGTTGTAAGCTACACTAGTCGACCCTTCTAAGTCGTATTTAAGACTCAGCTGCGTTATCAGTCGTCGCTTAGTCTTTGGAATGGGAAGTGTTAGGGCAAGTGTGTGGCGTACACCAAAATGTCAAAATTCAATTTGGGCCGAAGAGGATCCTGGTCAGGTGCATAGATGAGATTCTCATGCACATAATTGACCAGAAGGATGACATCTGATAGCACCTGTCAACGGGGTGCTGTCAACGGTCGGGTCGTCATGGACTGGCTTCTTTACCTTATGCATGTGTTTATCTTGCTTGAAACTTCACAAATGAACATTGCGTACTCAAGAGCTGAATAGATTGTTAGACAATTTACCTCCTATAAAGCTGCAGGGGATGATCAGATTTTGCCTGCTATGATTTAGCAATGGTATACGAGTATACCCCTGGTATGTGGAGGAAGGTGAAGGCGATCTTCATTACTAAAACCCGGTAGGCCAAACTACTAGCAAGCTAAATCCTTTAGACCGATTAGACTAACATCACTTATTTTTGCAAATAGAGGGCATATTTATCAATATCAATATCATATTCATGAAGTCGCAAGCAAACACGGAATCAATACTACTATAAACAGATGGATGAGATCCATGTTGAGAAGCGGGATAAGAATACTTAGAATAATGAAAATGATAGGAAATCCGTATAATTCGATTTCAGCGAAGAAAGCGAAAGAGAGGACGGGATATTAGAATCAAAAAAGAACCCGTGATTATATAAAGGAACAGTAAAAATAAATAGGCCTAAACAGAGTCTGAAACAACGTAGGCTAGAGTCGCGGTGAATTATTTCAGGCCAGGTATATATTCGGAGGTGATAGAGTGTGTTAAAAACTGTATAATTTGTCAAAAAATAAAACCAAGTAATCAGTCAAAAGTAGGATTAATGGGTAAACGAATAATAGAAGAGCTATGGAGAATGGTAACAGCAGACAAAATGGGGCCACTTCCAATTTCAAAAAAGGGAAGAAATCAATAAATGAGTAGAAATCATCGCTATTAAAAAATCTAATAGGGTAACAATTTTACATTGGGGATCACCTAGACTATTATTTTATTATTTTATTAACAAAAAAAAAATTGGATTTAGACACGCTACGCCGTTGAAATATTACCTACAAGAGAATCCCACGGAAAGATATAATCGAACAATTACGCAGATTATTAAAATATGTATTGAAGGCGATCATGTGACTTGTGATGAACATATCGAGGATTTAGAATTCGCGATGAATACGAGTAAAAATACCGCGTCAAAATAAACACCAGCTTTCCTAAATTTGAGTAGAAAATTTCAGCCAGAACAGCCACTTAAGTCGGAAATCGATGAATCATAGAAAAAAAGAGTATAAAATAAGCGATAAAGTATTAAAAAGGGTAAATAAATTATTGATCAAATCATATGGAAAAACAGGAAAACTTTTTGATAAATTTGAAGGCACATTTATAATTAAGAAAAAGATCTACCAATTATTTATGAAATTAAAAACGAAAAAGGTAAAACCATGAGAACCGGATCAGACTCAGAAGCTGACCTATGGTGATGGCAACAGAAAAGGAAAAGAAGGAGTTCCTATATAATTATATAATGGAAAGTTTGGGTACTGGCAAAGGGGCAATAACTTGTCAATTTTGTGGAAAATATATACCAGAGGAGATATATATGTTCTACGATAGCTTTTGTTATCTAAGACCCTAAAGATACAGAGGGAACTTTACGATACCGAATATAAACAAAAATAAATATATATTAGGGTATTGGTCGTTGATAAATAAAGAATTTAAGAAGATTTTAGGTACTAATATGAGTCAAAACCTGAAAATCAACAGAAAAAGCGACGAAAGAGAGAAGGAAAACGTCCTAATTATGGATGTAGATCCAGAATTGGTCTTGTATTTCGAGACGGAGCTGGGGCTTTTGGCAAAAATTTCGGGTACAGACCCGAACTCCTACAGGGGGAGGGAGTATAACACGGAAGTTACCCAAGGTAACCTCACAGTCTCACACCCCTCACACACATCAAGACCCTGTAATTATTGCACAGCAAGAGGACTCCGACAGTTGCCGGAGACGGCTGAGCAATTCCGCATCGTTTCAGCACCATCTTGGCAGACTTTTTTCATTTGAAAATATTTATATAAAATTAGTTGGTCCGTTTTTTATCGATTTTTCCGAATAATTTCACCAATTTTTTCAACTTTACCCATCGCAACCTGGCACCTGCGCGCAACGAACCGCCGGCCGACTATGAGTGAAGAAAAGCACTGATAATCGCAAGATCTGATAGTCGCAGGGGTGATTCGCTCTCAGTAGGCTCTTTGATTCTCTGTATCACATGGTACAACCATGATAGAGAGAAACAGGAAAGATTCGCTCGCAGAGGATGATAAATTAGGACAACCGACCAAGAGGCCGTTGAATCGTGGTTGAATGGCGCAACTGGAGCCACAATTCACACAGTCTAAGAAGATGTCAGTCAGGGCGACCTGACTAACATCCCCTTTAGGGAGGTTCCTCTTTACCTCCTTTGCTACACATTAATTGTTTGGAATTTTGTACCACCGTATAACTTCCAGGTTTATTATAAAATATGACTTATTTGGTATGCTTTTATTCACAAAAAAATAATCTACTCTTCTAGTTTTTCAAATTTGCAAAAATACTGTTTATATTACAAATATGAATGCTCAAAGTTACCCTATTTTTAAAGACAAACTTCCCGAATTGTAATGCATATTTCAAAACTTTTAAAAACCAGCAGAGTAGATTCATTCTTTATGAACGAATTTCTATAATTAGAATAAAGATTGCATTCAATTAAATATGCAAAAAACGGTAACAACTATATGTATTCAAGCAGTAATTTTGAGGCAAGAAACTACCGGTCCTGGCGGAAAAATATTAAAGCAGACCTTTGGCACTTCTACTCACAGCAAAAAAATTTTCCTCACTCTGAAAAACTATTGGACCACTGAATACTGTCGAGCTATACCCGACCTCTCTATAAAGCAACATGTGGTATTATTGTTCATCCAACTTTCCCAAATCGAGTCTCAGGCTCATTTCAGACTTTTCTTCAAATCCCTCAAACACCAAATA
>JAUESI010020336.1:0-10917 GCA_032275145.1 Synergus laeviventris | reverse complement strand
TAATTACTTTGAATTGACCAAATGAAATTGTTGCGGTTTTTTGGAAAGAACTAAATGTTTAGTTGCGTTGACCAAATTTTTTAAATGCAACAACATACAAACTAAGTTAAACAAATTGTTTTCTCTAATCAACTCAATCTTTTATCTTAGTGTACTTAGGTTTTAAGAACAATTTTTTGAATAAAGAACCATTATCCACGTACTAATGCAAACATATTTTTTTCAGATACAGAAATTAAGTTATAAACCATGATTATACAAAAATGTAGAATTTCTTTGATATGGTGACTCAATGCACCTCACTTGTTAGCCTTACACATGTTAACTATCTCCGTATTTCTAGATTGCATACATATTATTAGCATAAATCTTACATTTAATAAACTATTACTTATGACTTAGAAGTGATAACCAATCAGAAATTAAATGCAAATAGTGCAACAATGTAATCAAAGAAGGAAAATTATATTGTAGGAAATAGATGTATACATGCAAACTGATTGTGAGAAGAATGTTCATATGAATGTTCTATTGGGAATTTAATTATGATGTTTTAATAGTGCGTCATGTATGAAAGATATCTAGAGTTATCATCACAAATACCAATTGTCGAAGAAATTTACATAACTTAATAATATGGCAGAAGCTTTACAAATTAAAAATACAAATACATTAATAATGCTTCACGTATTTCGAGATTCTTTTCAAAACAATTATGGACACTTATCAATGAAATACGCTATTATTATTATTATTATCATCAGCCATTTTCTTCAAAAATTTGAAAATCGGTATCATTTTTCAGATTTAAAACTGATAAAAGATGGTAAAAGATGCATAAAATCTGACGTACCCGAAAACACTTACGTCAACCTAACGAAAAATATTTACATTTCTAATATTGACAATTTGATCATCATAATTATAAAATTAATCGACTATAGCCATGTCAAGTGCTCGAATGATAGTCGATTATAAGTACCAACATGCATAAATAACTAAAATGTGTTCATTTAAAAAGGAACTGAATTTCCTTAGATATAAATATGAATTCTTATAGAATTCCATTAAATGAGGGTCTAATATTCTTCACGTGTTACATAAAATTCGCTCCACGTGGATTATTTATGAAGTGTTTTAATCATCAGACACTGGAATATTGAAATTAGAAAGAGTTTGAGATTTGAAAATGGAACAATAATTCTAACTTTGTAAGTCTAATTTCCTAATTGGTTTTTCATTAAACATACCCACGCGGAAAGATTCTACGCAAAGTGTTCTACGGAAATTCCATGTGGAAATTCTACTAGAATTTCCATATGGACATTTTACTGAAATTTCCTTACGCAAATGAACTCTCGACGTCGAATTATGGTGAATGAAGAACATCTTCCTTAGAGATTTATTGTTTAGGTCAAATTAATCCATATTTTGACGACCTGATGAAAAAAACCTTCGCCAGGTACAAAAAACAACATCATCTTCGGGAAACGCTTGCACCAGGTATGCGGAAAACATCTTCCTCTAGGTGTTATTGTTTCCGACAAATTTTAAGGTCAAATTAACAAATAATTTCACGACCTGGAAAAACAAACCAAACTTGATATATAATTATTTTACTATATATTATATTTTATTGAATGATGTTTATTGTATTTCTTCTTCTTGTAAGTTTGCAATATAAATTCAAGCCGCATGACTTCAGTTTATGTATTATTATTATTAATCCACACCTTGCATACTTGATGTGAGAGTTTACTATTATTATTTTTCATGTTAATATATATATTAAATAAACATTATTTGCATGTTTAGTAAAACAATGCTTTTCTGCTGTTTGTAAAAACTGGAATTTTCTACACGAAGAAGTTGTTAGTACACCTGATGCAAAAGTTTGATGTCGAGAGTTCTCAAAACGTAGTGTGAAGCATCATTTTCGTGAAGACGATGTTGTTCTTATACCTGGTGAAGATTTCTGACGTCTGGTCGAAAAATAGTTTATTAATTTGACCTTAAAGTACATCTGAAACTTCCGGTGGTTCAAGGTGCCCCTTCATTAAGCACCGAAAACTATTCTGAAACCTATCTTTCTCGAAGATAATGTTGTTGTTTGCACCTGGTGAAGGTTTTTTTCTTTAGGTCGTCAAACTGTCGATTAATTTGACCTAAACAATAAATCGCCGAGGAAGATGTTGTTCATACATCTGGTGCAAGAATTTGACGTCGATAGTTCATTTGTGTATGGAAATTCCAGTAGATTGTCCATAGCTTAAATTGAAGTATGCCATCATATTTCATTGAAGTAGAACTTCAAGAAAACAAACACGAAAATACAAATTCAACATCGTGTATGTTAAAAATGTTTCTAATAGTGACGTTTGCAAAATAAATTGAATTAAATATACCTAAGGAAGAATTTTATAGATCTATTGTCGATATTAATGGTGAATTGAAAAACTAAATGATAGGCTTATAAGTAATATTTTCTTCAAAAAAGATGAAAAAACATATCTTAGGAAAAAATTAGTCAAAGCTCCGATGATTAATTTTTTTCTTATATGAATATTTTCTTTGACAAGTTGTTTGACGTAGGTCGCTTCACCTGTGCAAGCACAGAAAATAACAATCTGACCTGATTCTTTTTACTCTGATTATAAATTTCGAGATAGGTACTCTTTTATTATTTGAAAGTGAGTGACAAATGTTGATATAGCACTATTGACGACATATAACTGTTGCCAAATTATTTTATTTCGATAGTTTCATTGTAAAGTTTGTGAAGCTAACTTCAGAATGAATTATCAAATTCGTACTTCTGCAGCTCTTTTACTTGCATACATCGTCGTTCTTAGTAAGAAAAAATATATACTATTATTATTAAAATTATACACATATATAAAATAAAAATCTTATGTTTTACATTTTAAACCATTTTAATTTTAGTATAATATTATGGAACATTATGGACACATATAACATTAATATACATACAGTGGAAAGTGACGAGTTTGTTTAATAAAGAGTCTTTTTAAGAACATATCGACGCTTAAGAGGCAACACCAAATATTAAAAATTTTGAGGAAAATGAGATTTTTTCCTCTCTAGACTCAAATGCACATTTTTCAAAATGGAAACCGCCTGTTTTTAAATTGGCAATCGATAGAGTGGAAAATTTAACTTTGAAGGTTACTCTAAGGTCATTTAAATTTAAATAAGCTCTGCACTCTCCATACCTATGGGAATCGAAGCTTTTCAAATTTTTTTCATAAAGAACAAAGTTACTAATTTCAGGAAGGTGTATTCAGAAGTGACCTTAAGCATGATTTTGACGATGATCTGCAAGATCATTTCAAGATCAATTTTTTTAAAATGACCTTGAACTCCCTGAAAAATATCTTATCTGAGGAAATCTTCAAGCGTCCTGGCACTTTTATGACACTTACCGCATATACATTTTTTCATGTAGTCCTCTTACTTTGGTGGTGAATATTTCGGAAAAGAAAATTGGTACAGAAGTGAAGTGAATACCATGTGAAATAGTTTTTATTTACGTGTTTAAATTTTAAACGATTATTCTTCATAAATATACTGAGGAATTTTCATCGCTTATTTGCTAAAAAACCACCGAAATAATGACCTTCAACAACATAGGTCAACTTTGAGAAGCTCATGCGTTGTCACATTCATCTTCAAAATCTCGAAAAAATTGTCATTTATTATTCAAAGCTTTAAAAACGTATATGTTTTATTTGTTTGATTGACCCTTTACCTCATCTCATCTGGGAACGAACCCAGTTTCTAAGTAAATCAGCAAAAGGATTGACCATTATAGGAGATCGAATCTATATGATGTGAATACTTTCGCTTTTTTCAACAGCTTTATCTCGTTGTTATAGGTACAATAATATTCAAGATAATTATCTTTATGAAAATATTTTATTTTTAGAACAACATACAAGTTCTTAAGGCTTTGAATAATAATTGCCGTTTTTTTCGAAATTTTTAAGACGATTTGACAGCATAGGAGCTTTTCAATGTTGACCTATGTTGTCGCAGGTTATTATTTTTTAGCCAATAAACGATGACAGTTCCACATCATAGTTATGAAAAGTAACGATTTAAATGTTAAATTTAAATGGAGCCCCTGATGGGGGTGAAGGGGGTAAAGTCTCCAGACTTAAAAAAAAAATATTGAGCTAAAACTTTGAGATTGTACGTTACGTTGTGCGTATAAACATGAAGTTTGCTGCGTACTAAAGCATCTTCGCGTCGACGTATGTAGTATCTGGTAGTATCCTTTAGTTAACGTCTGAAGGCACCACTGTAGGGATCTACTCTATCGACTGCCCATAATTCGACAACGCTAACCACACTTCTCTCAATAACTTCGACCACTGTGGCGTTAATGACGTCATCAGTTAAGGAATCGATAACTTCGTCGTCTCGAGACGAGCCTTCGAAAGTCACATTTCCATCGGGGGTGTAGGACAATAGTTATTTCCATATAATACAAGCGCGTAAAAAAGGTGATTATTATAAATGTGAAATTTGCAGAATGAGTCACAATAAGCTGATGGAAGCACGAGTTGGATGGTTATGCACAAGTGAAGCGAGTGCAAACACATACACGCAAGTAATTCACATGTGATTCATAACACATCCACTTAATTTTTTTAAGGCTGTTGAAGCAGCGGGCAAAAACAGAAATACACGGTTTGAAGTGTCTTTTAGCCGGTTTAACAGGTGCTTCACCTCCTGTTTTTCGTAAAAACGAACATATTTGTGGCCTGTCTATCACCTGGTGCACCTATGATAGAAAGGACCGCCCCGACCTAATATAGACATGGGGAACACCAGCAAAAGATTACGTCGGCTAATAACCGACCTAACCTGGGCCCAGTCTGACGACCTAATAGACGTCTCCTACCATGCCGATCGAATGGATCGAGTGTATCGAACCGACAGCACCAAACGTACCAACAGTACTAATAGCGCGACAGACTTAGACTCGCGCTCCACACAGACTCCGTCTAGAGCTTATAAACTCCTCCCTCTCCCATCTTACTCATCGCACCGCAACCGTTTTCCGAGAGAGACGCGTTCAAGAGGCGTTCACTCCGTTTACACCGACGGTCCGTCGCGCCGAAGT
Source organism: Synergus laeviventris (assembly GCA_032275145.1). Lineage (NCBI taxonomy): Eukaryota > Metazoa > Arthropoda > Insecta > Hymenoptera > Cynipidae > Synergus > Synergus laeviventris. The sequence goes on along the minus strand of JAUESI010020336.1, from coordinate 5,768 downwards.
CCCATCGAGTGAACCGCCGTGAGCTGAGTGTAGCAGTTACGCGCAGAATAATACCGCAGCTCTACTATGTTCACATTGTACAATCGTTTACAGATATCGCAGCCTTACACAATATGTTGTACACCCATTCCTTTCACTCACGGATATACCGTAATCACACATACATGTATACTTTACATTATTTCATTCACACACAAACGTTTAGCATATTCTATAAATGGAAGGAATTAACGCAATTTGTGTATTTTATCAATAGCCAATGGAGCTCCACCAGAGAAAATCATTGGTGGAACAAATGCAAAACTTGGAGATTATCCGTATCAGGTTTCGATTCGCAGAGATGGACAACACTTTTGTGGTGGAGCAATTATCAGTGACTTACATATTTTAACAGCTGCACATTGTATGGAGTCAATTACGTCATCATTTGCACTTAGTCATATAACTGTCGTTAGCGGGATAGTCAGTCTGTATCTAGGTGGTCAGACACACAAAGTACGGCAATTTGTATTACACGATGATTTCGATTCGAGTGCGCTTTTCAGCATTCCCAATGATGTTGCGGTTTTGACGGTAAATAGGAACAATTTGTTGTATTACAGTAAATTATTACCCAAAAAGACAACCACATTTTCAACAACACATTTGGAACATCTTTGCTCTTTATATAGTCAAGTCTTTTATACTATAAAAAAAGTATATACATACATAAGTAGCTTACAGATTTTAAACTTTAAAGATGTCCATTGAGCGTACTTTGTTTTCCTTCCAGTTAGCTGCACCGATAAAATTTAATCAATATCAAAATAAAATCGAGTTGGCAAGTCGAGACTTTGCCGACAACTCCAGAGCCGTCGTCGCTGGATGGGGTTACGTATCCAATGCATATCAACAAGTTAGCAGTGTTCTCAAAAAAGAGAATCTCAATGTTGTGCATTACGATGTTTGTCAACAATATGTGAGAAGACGACTGAACCCTGGACAAATTTGTGGCATACATCCAGATGGACAGGACACATGTCAAGTAAATAATCCAAATTCAATCTTTTAAAACGAACGGAAATTTTCTAAAAAAGTTTTACAAAGGCTTAAGATAGGAAGACTATTTTCAACATTATTTCTTTTAAAGTTATATCAATTGAGTAATTAAAACTTTTTTTTAGGGTGACAGCGGTGGCCCATTGGCACTGAACAATGAAGTCATTGGAATCGTTTCCTGGGGATCTCAAATTTGTGCTTCTGGTACACCGGATGTATACACAAATGTATTTCACTTCAGGGACTTTATTCAGAAAGAGATCACTATGGAAACATAGTAAAGAAGTTTCCACTATTGAGAATTGAATATTAATGGCAAGAAATTTTATAATGTATAGGTATTGGTAATAATAAATTAGAGTCTGACAAAAGATTACTATGTTTTATACATCACGAGACAGTCATGGTAACTACTTCTTCTTCTTGTTCTTGTAGGGCAGTCATTGAGTGACCTCGCTAACAATGTACATGCGATTCGCATCGCTGCATACATTTGGTCACGCAATGTTGGTTTTACCCACAAGTACCAGCTGCACCATGTGCAGCTAATCTATTTCTGATTACGAAAATGACACAAGGTTTAATTTCACTAGGGCAAATAGCAGGTATAATACATTGAAGATTACTTAAGTAATCTGAAAATAGGACCAATTCAACAATATTGTTTTGGATTATGTGGCAAGCTTCGATTATAAAAATAGCAGTAAAGCTAGAAATTGTCCAGAAAGGAATGGTTTTAGTCGAAGGGCAGAAAAAAGCAAACACATGCAATACAAAAGCAATTATACATTACCAACTTACCGGACGCGCCTTATTGACTCTGACATTAATCTCTGTTTCCTTTTTATTATTAATTACTCTATAAAGCAGGCTCCCCCAAGTCTCAATGCATTTTCGTGAGACAAAGTTTAGGGTAAGAAGTACCAATACATAATATACATACATAAATAGTGCTATTCATTCTTATTCTTTTAATAAACGTCAATTTACTGAAATACTAATACTTACTTTCGATCAATACTCTATCACACCTTTAAGCACTTATTCCGATTATTTTTATTCACTTTTAAAAAATGTCTTTTGGCGTTTTTAAAACGGCGTTCTATAATTTACAGTAGGTTTGTGTGAGGCTGTGTGTGTTTAGTCATTGATGACACATTTATTTGTGTTGAAGACGACTGTAGTGCCCCTACCGGACATTTACTGGTATTTTGTATTTTAGTCAATAAGAAACTTTATCCAAAGAAAATGCATTGAGGCTGAGAGGACCTGCTATAAAGCATTTCTTTGCATTTAATTTCAGGAACAGGAAAAATAAGTTGAAGCGAATCCTTCCGCTTCCATTCAGCTTTGTCACATTTATATCATATACTTAAACTCACACACACACACAGAATTACTGCCACATCGCACAATACATTTACACTCAAAACTGCAATTTATGTAACACACATGTACACAAACACGTGCATTCTCATTCACTCGTTACATATACACAACAGATTTGTAATTTCTGATAGGAAATGAAGACTGTTTTACATTTTGTTTAACTAAAAGAATCTGTTTTAAATCTGTTTAAAATTAGAATCTGTTTACAATGGTTTTTAAACAATTGACGCTGGTAAGACAGTTAAGGGGGAGGGGGAGGGGTCAGATTATTATGAATTTATCACACGACTGGTTGTTTGGATTTGAGTATTATATTACTTCCACACTTAATATAATAACCAAAAAAATTAAGTTTAATCTAACAATCATTTGAGAGTGTTGGAACCATCTTCTAACTTCAACATTCGAATTCTTTATTTTACCAAAGAATATCTTTGATTTTACTTACAAAAACTTTGCTTTTTAAATAGAATATACTCTATCATACACTTTTCAAATAGAATTATAGGTATATACCAATTCAATAAAGCAATCTTTCAATTGATTCTTTTCTCCTGATATGCAGTGTTTTTAAAAGGAATTTTTTAATCATAAAACAATTAAATTTTACTGTCTGATTTTTCTTAGAGCCATCCTCCTCTCCTCGGAGATCTGTTACCAGAAATTAGAGGAGATTTTGGTGCAATCTTTATTAGCCGCTGACTAATGTTTTTGCTTTTCAATTCCGGACTGACTGGAATAATCTCTATATCTGGAATGTTTATGGGACCATTCGCGTAATGCGGTATCGGTCTGATAATTTTTTCATGGTTTGAACCCTTATAAGCTGAGGTTTCGATCATTTTCGGCGATCGGTGATTCACTGGTAAAGTTGAGGAATAATTTCCTGAGTCACGAAGATTTGGAGCATTGTGTTTAAAAACATAGGGAGACAACTTTGGGACAGAATACACAAGTTGGGGGCTTCTTCGGTATTTTTCGTCCTCGTAATGTACCGCTGCTGAAGATAGTTTCTGAAAAGAAAAATATTGATTCTTAATAATTTCCGACCCCTAAGCATCCGAATCTAAATTTTATGCTGCGTCTACAATAAAAGTTGATTTTACTGATGTTCGTCGTAATACAATGCACCGCATACCACGGGGCAGTATAAGATGACATCAAAGCTATTCAAAAATATTTAAGGTGCAGGGGGCTCCACTACCTGTCTCCCCTCTGCGAGGAGGTAGGCCGCGCGGGTCTGCTTATTTTGCGCATGATAAGGAGTTACCTTCGGAGGAGGTAAGGAAGCTGGTAAGGTATAAAGAGGGAGGCAATGACCTGTTGATCGGATTTTATGCTAACGGACACTGCTTGGTGTGGGGCTCCACTGATGACAACCAAAGAGGGGAGGAACACCTAGAATACCTAATAGGGCAAAATTTCGAACTCCTCAACGAGGGTTCGGAGCCAAAGTTTGTAACGGTGAACAGACGAGAGGTCCTAGATCTTAAGTATGCAATCCGAGATTGAGAGCAAGGGTTGTGGAATGGAGAGTGTTCCATGAACCCACCCTGTCAGACCATAGACTTTTAAGAGCCACTCTGCTAGGAGTAAAATTAAAGGTTGAGTGGCATAGACACCCAAGAAACACCAACTAGAGCAAATTCACAGATGAGCTCCGATCAAGGCTGGGGAGTCTTCGGGGAAGGTACGCTAGTCCGAAAGAAATCGATCAGACTGAGCTCACAGTTAGGACAGCGATAATGGCTGCCTATATGAGGGAAACTGCTCCTTAAAAGAATGGTGACTGAGCAACGTAAGCTCAAGTGGAGTACTGAACTCTCCGCAAGGAGAAGGGAGACTCGGAAACTATTTAATAGGGCCAAAAAGGTAGATGCGGTAGAGGCCTGAAGACTCACCGTGTGAGCCAGAGCCACTAAAAACAAAAAAATCAAAGAGGCTCCCATGGATTCGTGGAGACAACTGTGCTCTCAAATGAGTAGTCTCGGACATGGCGAAATTCGCTAGAATTCTAGCAGTTTTTGGGAAGAAGAACTCCAATGTCTTGAAAAAGAGAACGAGGAATTCACTCATTCCCGAAGGAAACCCTTGAGCTGCTAATGAGAAATAACTTTCTAGATTTTCCTGAACTGCAAGAGGCGAGGGAGCGACTCGCCATTGGGAGGGGTAGAAATCCTGGAGCCTGGAAGCAAAAGGAAGTTAAGGCAGAGAGGGTCAGACTAGCGATTGAGTCTTTTGATCCCTACAAGGCCCCGGGCCGGATGGTATAAATCCGATGATCCTCAGAGAAAGCCTGGGCTGGACCTGGAGACTCTGGTGGGCATTTTTAGGGGCTGCATAGCGGTCGGACATACTCCTGAGGCGTGGAGAAAGACCAGAGTTGTCTTTATTACTAAAGCAGGAAGAATAGTATACACGAAAGTTAAGGGTTACAGGCCTATCAGCCGTCAGGAAAGATTTCACCTTCCTTCTCTAGACTTTGGGGAGGCTGATCGAGAAATTTCTAAAGGCAGGCCCACTGAAAAGTATACCTTTTCATGAGGAACAGCACGGCTATCAGATAGGCAAATCAGTCGATACAGCTCTTCTATTCACGACCAGCTTCATAGAATAGTAGCTGGTTTCGAAAGGTGTCTGTATAGGCGCCTTTCTGGATATTGATAGCTACTACCCGGTGGATAATATCGACGCTGGGCAATAGAGTTCTCAGCACGAGTTGTCAGAGAATTGCCTAACAGAGGGCAGCATATCAGAAGACGGGGGTTCTCAGGACGGGGTCCTCTCCCCGCTTTTATGGTGTTTGGTAGTGGATAGTCCCTTGAAACCACTGAATAATGAAGATGCACGTGCTACCGGGTACACAAATGATATCTGCCTGCTGGCCAGAGTTAAATACGAAGAAACTCTCAGAGACATCATACAGAAAGCTCTGAGAAAGACCCTGGGATGGTGCAAGGGTAAGGGCCTCAGCTTTCAAGCGGATGGTGCCCTGTGTCGAGGAGGTCAAATATCTAGGAGTTATACTGAATAAAAAAACTCAACTGTAAAACTCAACTGTAAAGCAGCTATTAGAGCGAGAAGGGGACTCGGCACACAACAACTGATGTTGACCTATCGAGTCGTTGGCCCTGGAAATCAAGGCGTCAGCCATGCGGACTGCATATAGACTCCGCTGTGTGGGAGAATGGCGGGAAAGCTCTTTACACAAAGAATCGAAGAGAATGTGTCCTGCAGGGATCTGGACAATACCATAGGATTGATATTCACATGCAAAATAGAGGAGACTGGAAGGAAGGCTTGAATCCAAAACATGGGATCATTTGGTACATGGACGGGTT
>JAUESI010020334.1:0-10937 GCA_032275145.1 Synergus laeviventris | reverse complement strand
CAAAGTAAATATACAAACGCAATTTATTGCCTCAACTTCTATATTCCAAACTTTGAGAGCGATATATCATTGCGTTTTGGATGTGGTGAACACGAAAAAAAATTGCAACTAATTTGGTCACGTGGTCTCCGTAGAGCATGCCCTTAAGAGGGCTGTGTACGGGGCCTTTTAGAAGCATTAAGCTACTCAGTTCTCACTCAGAAAGTTGATTATAAAATATGACATATTTGGTATGTTTGTATTCACAAAAGAGTAATCTACTCGAGAAATTTATCTTTAAAAATAGGGTAACTTTTTGAGCATTCATATTTTTAAAATAAACAATATTTTTGTAAATTTGAAAAACTAGAAGAGTAGATTATTCTTTTATGAATCCAAGCATACCAAATATGTCAGAATTTTACAAGAAACTTTGGGAGAAAAACGGTAAAGACGAAATGCAATTACTGCTTGAAGACATGTAGTTGTTACCGTTTTTTTCATATTTAATTAAATGCAATCTTTATTCTAAATATAGTAACTTATTTAAAAAATTTTTTAAATATGCATTACAATTCGAGTAATTTGACTTTAAAAGTAGGCTAACTTTGCGCCCTTATATTTTTTATGTAAAAAAAATAAAATATTTAAAAACAGCAAGACATAGATTATTCTTTTGTGAATACAAGCATACCAAATATGTCATATTTTATAATCAACTTTCTGAGTGAGAACCGAGTAGCTTAATGCTTCTAAAAGGCCCGGTACTCAGCCCTCTTAAAGTTTAGTGTGCACAGTTTTTAAACTGTAATTTATCTTTAAAAAAGCCTTTGCAGAAAACTTCTCTGTACTTTTTTGAACAACTTCTCCACAGGAAGCTTTTGTTTACTCAAACTTTCCTCGATAAACGAAACAGTCAAACGTTTTGTGGAAAGAATTATTCAATAGTTAGCCTAGAAAATAATTTGTTATATTGTTATAAATAAAGTTGAAAATTTTTCTTGTTAACTGTCATAAAAAGAATACTATAAGGAATGTTTCCTCTAAATTTTATAAAGAAATTCCAAAAACTGTAGATTTGAACACGAGTTGAAGACAAAAATCAAATTAAAATTTGACTTTTAAAAAACACGTTTTTAGCAAATTGTTAAAAATCCAAAAAAGATACGATCATGATATCAAATTCTTATTAGTTATTAACAATATAAAAGTTAAATTGATTAAAATAAATATTAAAGATGTTTGTTTAATGCTAAAAAATGATATGAAAAATATTTTTGTGTATAATTTCTATGAGTTTAAACAATTTAGAATTTAGAACTTCATTCTAATATTGAAATCATTTTTGGAACCTTCTGAGGATCCATACTGGGAAGGAGTAATAATTTCTTGAAGGAAAAAAAGATTTCGAGTATCAAAGAGCGCCCTGTAAAGAGGATAAGTTACAGGGTTGAATGCTGCAGTAATAAACGTAAAAGCCTTTTCACTATTCGAATTGAACCTTGAGGCAACCCTATACAATTTCTTTACTTTTAGTCTTATATTAAAATAAAAATTAAATGGCTTAGAGAGAGTAGTAAGATTGATGTTTTTTTCTTGTAAAGAACAATTTTGTAAAGTATGCCATTGAAAATTCCAATATGTAAATTTTTGGGCTACTCTGATATATATATATATATATATATATATATATATATTATATACAAGTATTTAAGGAAAACGTTTTATGGGAGATATACCATATTAATGACAAATTAACGAATATGTATGGTCTTGCGTAGTCCTGGGCAGAGATCATGTCATGGGTCCCATAAAAATGAAATTCTATCCCGAGTTTGATGAGAGAATGAATATCTTAGTATATTTAAAATAGTTTTAGTTTCTGGAAAGCTATTTAATAAAATAATAAAATAGATAAATCTTTTTATTCTGATTTGAATATTTTATTAAATATCTTTTCAGAAACTAAAACTATTTTCCAAATACTAAAATTTGAAGAAATTATTTTTTATGAAGATATTGAAAAAATAAAGTTCAGTCCAATTCCAACTGTTTGACGGGTTTTTCCTGCAGAGTCCGTTGTATGCCTAAAATTAACTAAAATTTAGTTTCTCTTTCACGGAATTCGTCTGCTCTGACTGTACAAAATATTTCATTCTCTCATCAAAGTCGGGATGGAATTTCATTTTTATGAGGCCCAGGACCATGCAAGGCCATACATATTTCCTAAAATATATATGCTCACAGGGCCACGCTTAGAAGCATTTTAAAAATTTTCTATTTACACGAATTACCAAATGCGTTTATTCAACACCCTTACAAGGCTGTTGAATCCAAATTTTTAACCCCAAGTTTCATTTCCTCATTTTACAAAAAGAAGTATTAACATAATACATTTTTTCGCTCTGTATGCGTATTTCTATTAAAAACTGAATAGCGCTATATAGAGTGTAAACATATATAATTATAATATTTGTTGAGTATAATAAAGAAGTCGAACTTTGAGATTAGAATTTGGTTCCAACATTCTTAAAATATACTTCTTATTCCTCAATTTGGAAACTAATAACAATTCTTTTCCAGGAGTATTTTAATGCTTCGGTACGCATTAATTCTCGCTGACTTCGCGATGATAAACGTGAATGTGTGTGGATTTGTATTAAACCTTCTCTACATGAGCTGCTACTACATTTATTCCCCTGAAAAAGTAGGATCTCTAAATAATAAAAATCTTAATTTTTAAGGGCGTTGAATCCAAGGTCTAATCTCAAAAATCAATTACTTTTAATACTTTTTGATTTTGCCTAAAACAAAAAGTTTGAAATCTAACTTCAAAATCTATATTTGTCATGTTTTACGCAAATAGTATTAACATAAGACATTTTATTAATCTATAGCCACTCTTCTATCCTATCATAAAAAAGAGGTTGCTATTATGTCCAAAACAAATACTCGCGTTCTCGAAATCTGAAACCACATTTCCTCTTCATCTATTTGTTCAATTTATATATGCCGCCTATACTTTGGAATAGCGATCATAGCTGCAAAGTGATTTTTAGGAAATTTAAAAGAATTCAGAAGAGTTTCAAGATTTTCAAGTAATTTAAAAATATTTTTATATATATTTCAAGAGATTTTGGAAGATACTGAAAATTTTCAAAGAATTTTAAAAGAATTCCAAAAGATTTTAATTCAAGAGACTTCGAGTAATTTGACAACATAAAAAATGTTTTATATTGTGTCCTCTATTTTGAAAATGGTCCCCTATTTCCTCTATTTTGGAAAATTTTCCTCTATTTCTAGTCAAAAACTTAAATTTTAAAAATAAAATTTTAATTTACAAACCAAAACAAAAAATTGAACATCAGGATCATATCAGGATAAAGAAAATTTATAATTTAACATATTTGAATATATGCACGCTCTCGCAATAATAATAATATCGATATCGCGATATGGTTTGATTGAATCGATAACTTATATGATCAGAAATTTATTCAAAGATGTCTTATTTCCTTATACTGACCTCACTTATATAGGTTTATTAGTTTCTAATGTAAATGGTCATGTACATATAGTACGTCCATTCAAAGATATTTTGTTTCTCACTGAATTCGTTCTACTTTCTTCAAAAATATATATATATAATTGTTCATTTGAGTACTACTTGCGTAAAACATGACAAATATATATACTACTTCCTCTAAAAGTCCTCTATTTTTGGAAAAAAGTCCACGATTTAAAAAAAAGTCCTCTATTACTCTATTTTAGAAATAATAGATACTGTGATCCCTGAAATAGGTATATTGAAATCAAACCTACTAAAAATTTCTGTGTGTGTGTGAGTGTAAAAAAATAGCAAAGCGATGATTCTAGTCTATGCATTGAAATTCAGCAGTGTATATATATATATATATATATATATATATATGTATATGCATTCCACCATATAACGATTATTAAAAAAGATTTCAATTTAAATGCATGTTTTTGATGATTTCTCTGTTCAAATGCTTAAGAAATAGGAATTCAGTTGTATTTCAAGTTTAAGAGATGTGAAATAATTCGAAAAAAATAACTTTATACTGATACGTACGTTACGTTATTCAATTTGATTTTTCGAGGCGAATATATTTGAAAACATTCTAGTTCAAGTTTTACATTATTTTATTTTACATTTGTTTTTATGACTTTTTGATGCACTATTTCTTTCAGAATATATAACATATTACACATATATTTCAAACCGATGGATTGTTGTTGTATAGATTATTTCGCCGCACCTAAGGTGCACCATGTGGAAGCAATCCAGCCCCCATGACCATGTACAGATTGTACAGAACCTAAAGCTACTTACAAACTGTTCTTAACTAACTTTGTAACTATTTTCAAGCTATATTTACAATCTCTACTAATCTATATAACATAGAAAAACTATTTACAAGCTATACAAAAATATTTGTATACCATATAGGAAATAAAATTATTTGCTCACTGGCAGAACATCAGAGCACAAGAGACAAAGGAATAATATAAAAATGTCGTGATACATTAGAAATGATTGACAGTTAAACAAGAACAATACAAACCGAGGGAAAAAGGCACTTGAATATGTAAAAAGGCAAAAAAAAAAAAACTTAAATAACAACAAAAAGAACAGAGGTAACAGTTTTCGTTACTGACGTAATATAAGTATGTATTTTTCATTATTCATGATACATAACATGAAGAAAACAGATAGTTTTTGAATAGTTTGTTATTATAGATTATAAATAGTTTTAAAGTAGGTTAAGAACAGTTTATTATAAGTAACTTTAGGTTTTGTAGTAGTCATCATGGGCAGTGCAGGTTGCTTCCTCATGGTGCACCCTAGGTACGGCGAAATAATCTGCAACTACAATCCATCAGTTCGACATAGCATATATATTTCGGAGTTCGTATATATGCAATGATCTTAAGTTGGCATCTTTTTGAATGTTAGTCATTATATAGTTACATGAATACATCGCTGAATTTTAGTGCGTGGACTAAAATAATCACTTTGAAAAATTTGTTGATTGGGGTAGATTTGGGTAGATTTGTAATAGCAACAGGGTCAACTATTAAGCTGTATGTGAGCTCGAAATCCCATGTAAAATACTATTATAAAAACCGTGTTTACTCCTAAATGAAACGCTCAATCTGGAAATCATTTCAGGTGTTTGTGAGTCACGATCAAATGAGCAATCTTACGTAATTTGAGTCCAATCGGTTGGGGGCCATAAAAGGACCTTAATTGACACCCCTCCTGTTTTGAAATTTTGTTGACTTCATTTTATATCCTTAAAATTAAACACTCACTTCGAAACTTACAGTTTATAGAAGCAGTTTTTATGACAAGATTTTTTTTTGCGACTAAAATTAAATTTTTGAGGATTAAGATATTTTAACAGAAGATTTAAAAAATTATCTTTAGCACAAAAAAATTACATCTTTTACAGAGCTAAAATATAAGTAATTTTAATATTACTAATTTAAAATGAGGAATTCGAATTTTTAAATGAAAACTTGGATCCATCACTCTTAAACAAAATAATCCTCTTAGAATAAAATTAATTCTAAAATATTTCTTTTACAGTCTCATACTATAGCTTGGTTGGCGAAAGCAGGTGCATTTGTTGCAGTTTTGATCGGATATGCTCAAATAGAAGACGAATCGAAAATCGAATTTCGATTTGGGCTTGTCGTTACTGCGTTAATGTTCATCTTAATCGCTTCACCCCTTATTCATTTGGTTAGTTTAATTTATTTTGACGTATTCACAAAATGTTAATATATCTTACAAAATCCTATCAGCTTTTATCACAGATATCTGTTTCAATTCCAGGGAGAAATTTTCGAAACCAAAAGTACGGAGATGCTTCCCTTTCCCTTAATTTTCATGGCGACAATCGTGACCTTCCAGTGGTTATTGTACGGCCTGATAGTTGACAACGGTTTTATAATAGTAAGTATAAAAAATAATTAAAAATATCCTTCAACCAAAAAAATTTCTTGAACAAAATAAGATAAATATTAATCAAATAATGATAGTTCCAGAATGCAGTTGGCTTCGTGATATCGGCAGCGGAGTTGTCTTTGTTTGCGATATTTCCATCGACACCAGCTAAAGTCACTCTTGACAAAGATGAGAAAAAGAAAAAATAATTTTTCGAGGCCTCTGGTAGAACTACTTGCAAGAAATCAGTGATATTCTTCATTCCTGCGAGCTTATGGCTTAAGAATTTATTTCTATTTAGACAAAATAATACTGTAAAGTCTTCAAAAAAGATATGAAGAAGATATAAGATAGAATCTTTGATAGTTAAAGATAATTTATTTTTAGATTTATAGCAGCAAATACTTTTTAAGGGTGGTGGGTCCAAATTCTGACTCAAAAATAAATTCCCCATTTTACGCAATAATTATTACAATTAAATGTCTTTTGCTCTATATTCTGTTTTACAATAGAAATGTGCCTATAGAGCGAAAATATGTTGACTTTTAGTATTTTATACGTAAAACGAGGAATTCAAAATGAACCTGAAAAATTAATTTTTTCATATTACTCATAAAGAATTAAAAACAGATTTTTTCGTTCTGTATCAATAACTATATATTTATAAAAAGAGTAGCTACACAGAGCGAAAAAATATCTAATTATATTATTTATCGAATAAAATGAAGAACCCGAATTTTGAGATTAGAACTTTTGATCTAACACCCTTAGTAGAACATTTTTCGGCTGAATCTTTTTTTGAAAAAGTCGATATATTTAAATTTTAATAACGAACATGACATCTCTAAAGTGTCAAATTAAAGAAGAGCTCCTAGTCTTCAAAATATATATATATTGTAGAATGAAATAGTTTAACAAAAACATAGATATCCATATTTTTTTAACACTTCTTAAAAATAGATATTTGCATTTTTAGTGTTTAGTGGCTGTCTTATCAGGTTAATTACGAAAGTACTTTAAGTCAGATAGATAGATAACAATCACTCTGATTGACTTATTGCATGAAGGTCAGGTAATTATCGTAATTGACGGTCGACTTCGTAATTTGTTATGCATGTCTGAGCATGGAACGATAAGAAAGTGAAATTACCAAAGTTCAATAATAGTTTCATCATTTACTAAGAAATTACTTTACATTTTATTTTATGGCATGTTGTATAATTATCATTACAGCAAATTTAGTTTCCCAATATCTTTACGCTCGCAATAATAAATATTTTTTCCTAAAACCAAGTGAAATATCTTTGCTAAAACTAAGCCATTTACTTTCGTTTCGTGCAGACTGATTACACTGAATTACACGCAAATCCCATTCAATTACCAAAGTTCTTGTGATCAATTGGCATTGACTCTCATTGAGCTTCACTCTAGCGCGTAATGGTAGAGTGCAGCGCGCTACGAGGATGGCTCCGTTCAGGCTTTGTTCTGTAACTCGAAAACCAAGCCTCGGCCTATAATTACCTTTAGAGGAATTTTAGTATATAAAATAAGATTAATTTTGAGCCTATTTATAAAAAAAATAAAAATAGTCCAAAGTTGAAAAAAAAATTATTTAATTTTTTATTTTGGAAAATTTTGGTCTTTTGAGTTTGAAATTTTTGGCTTGTTTTGATTGAAAAGTGCGTAAAAATACGAATCCAACGGCCTCATTTAAAAAAAATTTTCCTATGTAATACTTACAGGCATTCAAAGCCAATGGTTGGCGAGCTATAGTCAAAACTTTCATCTTCGTGCATACGCAAACTAATTGTTCGATGTACCTAAACTTTGGTATGGGGCATCCTATCCAATAGGACAATAAATTTATTTAATATAAACTTAATCGAAAAGCTTCAAATTTTTTGGTGGGGTCGCTGGAGAAATAATGCCTCATAAGGGGATCTTTTAATAATATACGGCAATTAAATTCAACAAAGAAAAGAATGCAATAGCTTGAATGGTCGATTTCGTTAATTTATAAATTACTAAATTCAAGACGTCGTCATAACATCAGCCATGAATTTGTTCTGGTGATTCGCAATTGAGTCAAGCTGCAAAGCCTTTTGTTATATGTCCTTTCCAATTTTATTATAACCTTTCTTGGATTTGGTGGTTGGGTTTACACATTAATCGAATACCCTACTAATATTGTTCTAATTTTTTTTTGTAAACTTAGACTCTGTTTTGGGCAAATGTGCATAAGCTACACATCCGAACCTCTTAATTACTTTACTTTTGTATTTAATTTGTTTAATGGTGTGTCAAATTTTAGTGTTTTGCGTTGGCTACAATTGCACACATTAACAGCTGTTTCAGCTGCCAATGCCCACATAGATTGAGGTAAGGTAGAGTCGATCAATAGGGCTTCGTTTTCTGTTGTACAGTTTTATTGAATATCTCGGCTGTACCATTCAATTCTGAAGTATATGGTGGCGCGTAGTCACCCTCCTTTTCCATAGTCTCTACAAATTTACTTCCAGTAAACTCTTTCCCGTTATCTATTCATAAATTACATACTTTCTCATTTTTCCCTACCAGATTTCTCGTTGTCTTCATAAAATGTTGAAAACTCTTAGCTGCTTCACTCTTATTTTTAATAGAATATGTCTTCGTGAATCTCGAAAAATCGTCCACGTAAACTATAATGTATTGAAAACTACCGGGGAATGAAGCTGCGTTAAATTGAACCATGATATCTTTGTTTATAGTATGAAGGGGTCTGTCAGCTAAGGATCTCATTTTTTTGTATAGTAATTTTTCCATTTTAGCAAATTTACAGATTTCACAATCTAGAATCTTCTCGTTAAATGTGATATCTTTAAGCAATCGATTGAAATCTTTAAATATTTTTGTTAATGCACCGTGCCTAGTTTGACACTAGCGTACCTCGAATAGGACTAAATATTATGTCTAACCAAAGTTGTATTATAGATATATATGCGCAAGTGAAACACCGAGAATTACAAATATTCAACTTTATTACAATATAAGCAATTGCACTTCTAGAGAACATAAGCTTGTTCCTCTAGTGATAGTCAATCGGTATCTGAATCTTAAGGTACAAAAATAGTGGGTGTAAGCTACGAGTTTTGGAACTTGAAAATGGAGGGGAAACTGTAAGTTCATTTATTGGTCAAGTGAGGGTAGTTAGACACTCCTTCTCTTGACGTCACATTTGGGTTTTCCCTAAAGTTTATTACACCGGGAAAACCTCAGAAAAACTTAAGTATAGTCAGGTCAGTCCAGCCGAGGATAATAAACGAAAACTGAGCCTTAATGGAGGATTTTAATCCTAAGTTGTTTAGCGGCCAAAATGTGACAATTATACGAAAGAAATTAAAAACTTGCTATTAACGAACGAATTAAATATAAAAGTAATTACGTGCGATTCGGACGTAACATCTCGCTCCCCTTTGAACTATCCAAGTTCAAAACAATAAATTTGGGGACAAATCTTAATCATAAATTATATGTTTACATGGTCTATATTATACAAGGTGGATCTCATATTTGAGTAAATGAAATTTAACAAAATAATAACCGAAGATTAGTAATTGAATCATAGTTCAATATTCTAACTGGATTCTGGTTCTTGAATGGGAAGAGGACATAGTTTTTTAACGCTCCTCTTGTAGATTTCGTCCTGAATCTTAACAGGGGCAACTCTTATGACTCCGTCTTTGCCAGGATGTGGTTCGATTATAGGACCCTTTTTCCAAAATAAAGGAGGTGTGTTGTCTTCTTTCATTACTATCATAGTGCCGATGGACACAGTATCAATTGAGCCATCTTTCCATTTAGTGCGGGAGGTAAGCTCATTTAAATACTCCTTGTGCCATCGGGTCCAGAAGTGTTGTCTCAGCATCTGAATATCTTGCCAAGCTGACAAATTTATTGACAGCAATGTGGCTCAGATTTGCCTGAGAAAAGCTTATTAACGGCTCACCAATCAAAAAGTGCCCAGGAGGTAATGGACGATAATCATTAGGATCGGATGAGAGGGAGGGAATGGGACAGAAATTTAAAATGGCCTCAATCTCAATTATATAAGTTTGAAGTTGCTCAAACGTTAGAAGAGTATCACCTACCTTACGTAAAAGGTGGTGTTTGAATGATTTTACGCCCGCTTCCCAAAGTCCCCCAAAATGCGGAGAGCGTGGTGGTATAAATATCCATTTAATTCGTTGTTTAGATAAAAATTCTTGCAAAGCCTCATTGTGCTGTTCTGATAAAATTAATTCATGAAGCTGTGCAAGCTCACGACTTGCTCCCACAAAATTAGTAGCATTATCTGAAGTTATGGAATTTGATTTTCCGCAACGAGCAAAAAATCGTTTTAACGAGGCGAGAAATGCTTCAGTAGTAAGGTCGCTCACTAATTCCAGATGTATAGCCTTAGTGGCAAGACAGACGAAAACGGCCACGTAACATTTAACTTTACCGTGGTTTCGATGTCGCTTCTCTTCTACACAAAAGGGCCCACAATAATCAATACCGGTGTGGACAAAAGGTCGAGTAAATTGTATACGTTTCGTGGGTAGGTTTCCCATGAAGTAATCTACGCTGCGAGGTTTGGCACGAAAACAGGGAACGCATTGATGGATTACACGTCGAGTTACATTTTTGCCGCCAAGGGGCCAATAGCGTTCCCTAACTGCATATAAGGTTGCTTGAGTACCCTCGTGTTTAAGGCGCGTATGTTCATCAGTAATAAGAAGGGTGGTGATGTGATGATTTGAGGGAAGAAGTATAGGATGTTTTGCATCGGGAGGTAGTTCAGAGTGCAGCAACCTCTCCCCTACTCTGTATAAAAAAGGGTTTAATGCCAGGAATTTGCTTTTCCTGCTTATTGGTTCATTATGTTCCAAGGAATTGATTTCCTTAGAGAAATGTTTTGACTGTGTTAATCGAATAATTCGATCCATAGAGGCATCGAGTTCGG
>JAUESI010020333.1:0-10944 GCA_032275145.1 Synergus laeviventris | reverse complement strand
CCCAAAATTAAAGAAGGACTAGTTGGCATAAAACCAAGATGCAGCCTCTAGTATCCTTCTTTAACAACGCCTATTTTTCTCCACTTTTTGCAATTTTCTACCTTGGTGGGGAATGTCGAGGGAGCTGTTTGCTCATCCTCAAAACGCCAGTTCTTCTTCTACCTTTCAAAGAGTTAACTCGGAGAAAAACCGACTCTTCCCCTGAACTTGAATTCAGTCAACTCAGGGCTTGGGTCAACGGTCAACTCCATAAGTTAAAGTTTGTCGCTGGAATACAAAATTCCACCCAAGTTTACAAGTCTCTAACGAGCTGATCGGTACCGTCCGATTGACGAATCAGTGTTTTGTGGAAAGTCGAGTCGTGTTATTTTTATTTAATTTCCATATTCAGCCCAAGAAGTTTCTTGGTAGTTTTTTAAGTGTTCAAATCTCTCTTTTCGATTTCCAGGATCTTAGCGGAGTTGCTTGCCTTGTAAGTAAATTTTACTAAAAATTATAAAAAAAAAATCTTTATATACATATAATTTCCTTTGCCCGATTTTTATTTCTAAATCTTACCCTAATCCTATAACTTAAATTGCAAATTACTTAAAGAAAGAAGAAAGGGTTTTCAAGTGAGGGCGGTTTTACCCTTAATAGGGCAGGAATCCACAAAGGTATTATCTCAGCCGCTCGAGATACTATTTTTTTTGAATAATAAAATTATATTTCTTTTTGGGAGCGCCGCGTTGCCGCGACGTAACAATTTTAAAAATATTTATATCCAAATATTTTTCTAAATATTCTATAATATTCTACTAATGCAAACCACTCCGGGTCCATGGGACGCCACTCTAATTTTACCGTTCAATGGATGCAGAAAACGCAAACAATAAAGCATAAAAAGTGACACATAGGTTCGCTATGTCTTCAAAATATTTTATATATTTAAGCGTAATAAATTAGCAATTCGATAGCTTTGGGTAGAAACTTATAAACTTCCCAACCCTAGTGACATTTAACTTCTGACATGTCACTTCCCAACCCTGAACATAATGAGCGCGGAAAATTCCATATCGATTCTCGAAACTTACTATCGATACCTATGCGACGAATCAGGATTACGGAAACAGCACCTATCGATTGTCAAAAGCCACTATCGATACCTACGCCACGAATCATGATTACGGAAAAGGCGTTACGATATTCGACCTTTTTTGCTCTGATCTTTTTATAATAGAATAAAAATAAATACATTTTATATTATGCTATGTCATTTTATATTGTTTTGTATATTTTACGCTTGAATTTGAAAATATTTAATGAATAGCAGGCACTAAGGAACGTCTGTAAAGACGTTGGATTTCAATAACATAAACAGTTTAAAATGAAATTTCCATATTTTCAATATTTTGATAATAAATAAATTTAATTCTTCATTTACATTCTTTAATCCGAATCAGTCAAAACTGACTAATTGTTAGTAGAAAACGTTACAAAAACATTATTAAAGATAATATCACTAATTCATAATGTGCAAAATTTATTACTAGACCCTAATTAATTGATGAACTTGACGTTTGATTAATTTCCAATGAGGCATAATACGTTTCCCTATTAAGTGGGCAATATATGACTATCGATCACTCGATAAGCAGCGAAATTTACATTTTATCGTGTTTGAACTTGAGGTCAATTACCATTACGCTATTATTATTAGACACCGCGGTACTTTTGTTAATTGTTTGCGGGCTGGAAGGTAACCTTGGTCCGTTTTATGATCTCATTTCCTCACTCCGAAGGGAGGAAAAATTCGACGGAATGTACCTTTTATAGAAGAAAATATTCTTTGGAATATTTTTAATTAAAATTTTTTGGATTTCTACTTAATTTTTAATAAGATTCTTATTATAAAAAACCGTTGCCAAGAAGTTTGGGTACTTTCATTTTACGGCGTATTTCAATCGTGATTGTTTCAAGCACATCGAGCTTGCTAATTGAGAATTGTTTTGATGATGTAAGCCTACGTGTATATTAAGTACACAATTAAAAATATTTCTATACAATTTAACTTTGGTTTAAAAAACAACTTTATACATTTTAAATATATTCTTTTGATTAGACAGTTATTTCTGGAAAATCACTTATTTATTCTGATTTAAATATTAACCCAAATAATTTAAATTAAATAAAAAAGTTTTTATTTTTAAACAATTTAAATAATTCATATTTTTAAAAATTAATTGTTAATAAAAAATTTAACCTCTATTGCTGCATTTAAAAAATTTTTTATTTCAAATTTTAAATTGTAGATAATAAAAATAAAATATAATAAAATAAGAAATGTATGTTAAATCAGAAAATGTATTATTCTTAAAAATTAATGTATTCTTTTAAATATAAATTTATAATTATTTTTTTTAATGTGATATATAGAAGAAATGTCTTTTCATTAAAATCACATCTTTTGAATAATATGTATATTCATACTTAAAATTGCTCATAGAGTTTTTTTAAATACATCAATCAACTTGTCTCATCAACGTGAACAAATTATATTCTTACAATCTTATTGTATCACTGAACTTAAAAAATTTGCTGCAAACCAAAATACCAAAAAATATAATATAATAAATTCAATACACACTGCCCATCAGAATTGTAGCTTTAAATGTTTACATGAAATCAAAATTCAGCGTAAAATGAGTTCAGGACGAAGTCACTTTGTCAAGTTTTGAAAAGATGGCAAAAAAATGGAAAATCTTAGTGTTATAATATAAAATATCAATAACTGAGATATTAATTTAAATTTGTTATGAAAAAGTTGGAGACATTAGAATTTTCCATATCTATAAAAACGTGAAAACTTTACACTGGATTTGTAGACTGCGACTAGACGCATCGATTTACCTATTTGCGAATCTTCCTTTTTCTTATATTTTTGTAACATTTTTTATTGAAATAAAATTGTCCACACGTTCGAGACGCATCAAGTGACCTATTGTAGAACCTTCCACGACCTTTTATGGCCCTCCAACATCGCTTTAAAAATTAACCCTTAGCTGCCACACTTCACCAGAATAATATAGCTGACACACTGGGTCGTTTCGTACTCCACCGACAAAAATTGTATTGCGAAGCGGCTATTGACTTTTTCGACTTCAAAAAAATGTTCAGAGCGGATATGAGTTTTCCACGATGCATAAACTTTCTCAATTATATACATCATTTGGAACTTTAAAGCTCAAATGGTTTTTGAATTATTACGAAAAAACCAGTGATTACTGATTACACATGAATACGCATGCGCACCCACACACACACACACATACACACACGCATGGATACAAAGCTTTTTCTATTGGGAAGCAAAAATGAACTTTACGAAAATTAAATTTGTTGAAGAGTTTGTTGTGTGGGGTGAAAACTATAACACAATTTGGATTCTAGTTCGTAATAAACCCTTTGTTTCGGAAGCTGGAAAAAGTTTGACTAATGCTTGAAAAGAATCAGTTCGCAAGCTGAAGTCTCATTAGTACAGTGGAGCTTACTTTGATTCAAGGCAATCCGTTTCACGAAATTTCCGGTTGAAAGCCATTATAGAACTGGACAGGTAATCTTGTAAAATCATCTATCTGCATTTTTGCACGTCACTTGCAGTCCTGAATTTTCTAGATATTCTGGTCTTTCTCTTGTTGTTTTTTTTTTTCTTTCTCCATTTTCCACCTCCGAACAAGAGCGATGCAATTCTCTTTGCATCTCCGAAACAGGAGTGGTTGTTGATAGTGTTTCATCAGTTTTCGCATCGTTTACAAATCGATGAAGTTAAATCCGATAACTCTGGAATCGGCGGTGTGTAAAATAGCAGAGCATAAGATTTTTTTACAACACTTGAAAACAGCCCATACGGATCTCTTACTGAATTGCCTTTTACCAGCAACTCTTCAGTTCTGCCTGTCAATGGTTGAGTGCGGAGATTTTAATAAAGAATTGATTGCTACATCGCGTGAGAACCAACACGTGACTTTAGCGAATGCTACGGCCACCTCCAAATGTCTATTGCGTGTGTTGGTAACCATTATGCATGCGGGTGCAGTGATGGGATATAAAGTTTATTGAGAGTCGCGATGCTCTCGCCAGGGGCTCAATGTTCGTGGTTTTGTTCAGTTGAGCTAGTTTCTGCGTGGTTTCTGAGGAAAGCGGGTAACTCTGGGACAATGATAGTTTTTTTTCTATTTTTGTATACGTCTCCGATTCAGCAATTATTCTGCTTAAAGTAAAAAAAAAATAAAATAGAGGAGAATAGTAATGGAATTTTGCAGCATGGTATTTCTATATTGGGTAGCAACATATAGATTTTCAACACAGAGATTTTCGATAAAAAGTACTATACGAGTGTACATTCAATGCTCACATTATATTTCCTCTTTTTTAAAAATCTTCTTTTCAGGAATAATATACCCCTTGAACGAAGGTTTTTTTTCTACCTTTATGTTTTTCGATTATTTTCTATTAATCAAAAGTCTTATGGTTCCTGTAAAGAAGATTTAGTACAGAGCGCCGCCTAGAAAACTTTTTGTTTTATATACCTTCATTCTTTATTGTGCAAATATGTACTCTCTCAATTTGAATTAGATAAATTTGACTAATTAATAGTAGTTTCTTACAAATTCAAATGGTGCGAAGTCGTTTACTATAAATTAATAAAAATTTGTTGATTCCAATGCAGTAACAAGGACAAACTAAAAGAATTGGTAACTCCTTACTAAATGAATTACGCATAGTAACACTATTCAATGAAATATCTTAAATATTTTTAGAACCCTTAAAATTTCGTAAAAACCTTTTCTAAGTCATAAAAACATTTTGAAATTGCTTAAAATGCCATCAGGAACTTTAAAATTACCTAAAATTCGTTAAAATTCCTTAAAAATTTATCAGAATCTCTACAATTCTTAAAAATCTCATGGAATTTCTTAAAATTCTCCGATAGTCTTTTATATTCCCTTAAAATCCCTTAAAATTTCTTTAAATTAATAGAAAGTCCTTAAAATTCCATAAAATGTTTTAAAAACCACAAAAATATTTTAATGTCCATTAAAATATAGTACTTTAAAATCCATAGAAATCTTTTAAAATCTGTTAAATAAACTATAAAAGCTAAATAAAGTGACAAAAATAACAGAGATATAACAAAAATATAAGACGTACTATATATTTTGAGACTCTATTACAGCTTAAAAAGGTTAAACTGCCCTTAATTTAAATTTTTATTTCCTTAAACATTTATAAGAGATGCCGTTTAATAGTCGCAGTGTAAATTATCTTCAGGACCTTCCTTGTTAGTCAAATTCTGACTAAATCAGATTGAGAGAGTAGGTATGGTGTATCCACACACACATGAATAAAATTGTAGTTATTATTATGAAACAAAATTTAATATCCTTCTTGTTTCAAAAGTTGATTGTTAATGTAACGTAACAATTCGCACAATGAAATTATGTGCTAAATTCGAAACTCCTGCGAGAGACAGTTCGCCGAACATTGTTGCAGGCGAGTGAGAAAGTTTGTTCAACTTGCATCAAACGAAACAAACATTGCTCTCGTGTTATCAGCATTTACTATATTCACTGTATAATGATGGAAGTAAAAAAACAAAATAATACTAATATAGGGACATTTTGCATCAGCTACACTTCGTCTTTCCTCAACAAGCACTTTCTTTTTAGGCTTTTTGGCTATGTATAAAATAAATAACAATATATGTATATTGTATATATAGGTATACATGTAACTGCTTTTAAAATATAAATCTATAAACTTTAGAAAGTTGAGTTGACGATGAATTGCTTAATTTGTTTCATATATTATTTAATTATTTTTGTAGAAAAAAATCGCACCGCAAAAAAAATAAAGTAATGCTGCATGGGTTACAAGTAAGCAAGGTTAAGCAAAAGTAATAACCACTGGTACGTGCAAGCGTAAATTCCAAGCTAATGACATTAGGCAAGTCTGCAGACAAGAAATTGCAATCTGTGTAAACGCGAACAAGGCGGGATGCTTGAGGCACTTTGAGCTCTTACCTGCAGTGCGTAAACAATGCCTGGGGTTAAATGAATATTGAATCCGCCGGAGGAGTAATTGTAATTCAAGCTTTTGTTGTAGCAACAAATCGTACTCGAAATCGCAGAGCAATTTAACTCACGAGTAACTTTACAGAAACCAATTCACAGATCAATTTGTATTCTGTTTTACCTTTGCTGGAACTGTAATTAAGTACCATATTAATTACAATCTAGTTTTTATTATACCTTAAATAAAAATTTACTAGTGAATAATGAAATAGAGTGCAAGCTATTCACCATTTTTGCATTAATCAGCATTTCTACTATTTCTACTATATGATAGGGTGCCTATACTGTGCAGGAATTTAAGGACATCCGGGAATTGGCGTTCTTGATTTTATTTTTGATGCGGGAAGTGAATTTATGGTTTGCAAAAACTTTTTCGAATATAATCAATTTAAATATTTTTATTTAACACTTGGAAATCTCATCAAATCTCTGGTGATTGCTTAAAATGACTTGAATTATTTGAAATCCTATAAAATTTCTTGAATATATCTTAAAACTCATCTAAATTTTTTTGAGATCCCTTCAACTTCTTTAAAATCAATTATGTGATGCAGGTGTATTTACGCGTTCTTATGCGACAGCGCAGAGTAGCATAATGTACCACATTACTTTTATACGCTGTATCGTAATTTACCACATTACAATACTCTACTTTGTATCGAAATGTACAACTTCATGATTACTATATTCTACACTGTTACAAATAACTTGTAAATGCATCGTCGTCATTATGCTCGCATGGCGCATAATATACTATTAAAATCTTTCTAAATTTATTAAATTTCGATAAAATCGATTGAAATCTCATAAAATCCTTTCAATTTTCTAAAATCGCTGAAAAACTATCAACATTTTTGTACTTAACTAATTCAGATTGAGAGAATGTATTTTCTTGCACCAATTCCATATTCTATTTTCCTCATTAGTACCCACATTGACTTGAACTAAATACAATTTAAATGATCTAAAAATACAGAAAAACACTAAGTTTTGTTTTTTTGCATCTCCTTTGTTTAAGTTTTAAAAATGAGAATTTTTAGTCTCAATCTTTTACGTGAACATAAAAGCGTATCCAAAGAGTGGGAACTAAAAACATCTAGTGATAATTTAATTTTGGAATAGTTGAATGTCGGATCGTGTACCTAGAAAAACAGAGTTGGATAAGTAAAGTACGTTGAGACAGGGCCCCTTAACGTTTTGTGTTGCGTCATAACGAGAGAAAAGGAGACATAGGTATACTTTTGTCCCATTTACTTTCTTTATGACGGCAACGACGTCACCTTAATTCACACGGTTGCAAATCAAGGGTGGGATTTCGATGATGAAAGCAAAATCATTAAGTCATAATGAAAACTCACAAGAATCACCAATTTTTCCGATAAAACCTTATTTGAGGAACAAATCTGAAAAATGTAGGTTTTTTCAGGGTCTGAGAGGAAAATTTTCATGTGACAGGTGAATTTATCCCTGGCGAAAGTTTCGGATTTAAATTCATTCTGAACCAATCCAACATTTTCCAAATGAATATCTGAAGTAATCAGAATTAATTCAAACTTTCCAGTAGAATAAATCTGGTTAATCAAGATAAACCTGAATTTATCCTAATTTTTTTGATTCATTTGGACAGATTCAAATTGACCAGATTAATTTGCATTGAGTTCGGATGGATTCGGATTGAAAACTTCCGTCGGAATAGATGGGAACAAAACTGTTTGGTTCGGATACAAATGCCGGAATGACTATGGAAAATATTAGCGAAATATTTTTAAAATACAAAATTGTTCCTCCGATTTCCTCGAAACTGCGTATACATTTACCATATTCCTTTACCATTTCCCCTTATCATTTACCTTTACCATTTCCGTTTACAATTTATGGTTTATGGGTTTTTTAAAATGAAAGTTGATGTTTGAAATATTTTTAAAAAATTTGTCATATATTAGCTGAGATAATTAGGGTACTTAATGTTAGTGTTAACAGAGGCGAAAACAATTGCTAACACGTGAATATACGAGGCTTCAGAAATTCAATGTTTGACAAAAGAAAAAAAGCTTAAAGCATATATAACGATGGCCATGCATGATTTCCGGTATACAAATTTTTAGGTGACCATGTTTTGATAAAAATATTTTTAACTTAATACTTCCACTAAAAATAAATTCCACAGCGGTCAGCGAAGTGCTGACCACTTCGCGTCTTGAAATTGAATGAAATAAAAAAACGATGTCAATTTCTTTTGGCACTTACTTTTGTATTTCTCTCCACTTATTAATGAAAATAACTTCTTTTAAAAATGTGTTGACCTGACCGCAGGCTAACAGTTCGATGCGTCGTTCAACTATTTAAAAATGGCAGAAGTTTTGTCTGAAATTAAAAATTATCACTAGCTTTTGGAGATTTTCATTTCTCTTTTTGATACACATAAAATTTGTTGCAACTGCTTTCGAGACACATTTGTCTCATTTTGATGATCGCCGTTTAGCTGTTGAACATTTCGTTTCCAGTGTACGACGTTATGACCAATCATTGCGTTTTCTAACATTATTATTAGTTTCTTTAAATATAAATTATCTACCACCTTTAACTCTTAAATTATGGTCATATGGATCTTTTGAAAATTCATTATCCATTTTTGCAATTTATACAATTTCGCTCGACGCCTGCAGTGTTTTTTTACAATGAGAAAAATAGCCCCTGGTGCTCATGACTAGATAAAATGTAGTTGAGTAAAAAAGAGCTCTGAGAACAGAAATATTTGAAGAAATTATAAAATAAAAATAATTATAATTATTATAAAATTATTATAAATTAAATTATTGATCAAAGAATCATAATTTTAAGAAAAGTGATTTTATGTTTCAAGGTAAGTTGATCGAAACTTCATTATTTGATAATCACTGTCAAGCGTAATAATGTTCAATACACCGGGAAGTATGATTTTTTATTTTAAGTGCTTTGCGTAGTCTTAAAATATTTAACTGATTTTCCAAAGTCTGATGACAATTATTTTATAGTTCACTCTCATCACGAAGAGGTCTTTTTGGATAATTAATGTTTTCCTATTATAAAAAGATCATGGCAAAAAAGGTCGAATATTTTAACGCTTTTTCCGTGAATCATGATTCGTCGCGTAGGTATCGATAGTGAGTTTCGAGAATCGATATGGAATTTCCCGCGCTTAGTATGTTCAGGGTTGGGAAGATACGTGTCAGAAGTTACGTGTCCCTAGGGTTGGGAAGTTTATAAGTTTCTACACAAAGCTATCGAATTGCTAATTTATTACGCTTAAATATATAAAATATTTTGAAGACATAGCGAACCTATGTGTCACTTTTTATGCTTTATTGTTTGCGTTTTCTGCATCCATTGAACGGTAAAATTAGAGTGGCGTCCCATGGACCCGGAATGCTTTGCATTAGTAGAATATTATAGAATATTTAGAAAAATATTTGGATATAATTATTTTTAAAATTACAATTTAATAATCCGTATTTTTTGCATAAATATTTCATTTACGATATTTTATATTTTCTTTCAAAAATATTTTTAATTAATTTACAAAAAAAACTATTGTAGATGTAAATTTAATATTTTATAACAAGTAATATATTTTTAGAACAAAAAAATATTTGGATATAAGTATTTATAAAATGAGAATTTATAATGCGTATTTTTTGTATAAATATTTTGTTTATGACGTTTTATATTTTCTTTAAAAAATATTTTTAATTAATTTACAAAAAAATGATTGTAGATTTAAATTTAATATTTATAAATAATATATTTTAATTAATAAATAACAATGAATATATATATATATATATATATATGTTGTATAACCAAAAAAACTGTTATAATGATATAAATAATTATTAAAAAATTTGTAAAATTGTTGATAATTAAAAAAAAATTAATTAATAAAAGAACTATTCTTTGAAGGAAAGTAGAAAATAATAAGAAAGTAAATTTACGAGCGGAAGGTCACGGGTACTTATGAATAGAAGTATGGTTCTTATAGAACCATTCGAATTTCTGAAACAAGCAGTATACTATAAAGGGCCTTAGAGTTGAAGAACACTCAGGTTTTCTAAACAGATGAAAGTAATAAAAATCATTGAAAGTATTTAGCAAAAATATCTAAGGAAATTTTAAGATTAAAAATAGAAAAGAAATACTTCAGGATATGTTACGTCGTAACATTTTACTAATATTTTCTTTCTAGTTTTCTTATTGCTTTCTCCTTAATAGTCTACGACAACATCTGTGAAATAGACAATTTTATTATTGAAAACCTTAAATTTCAGAAATATTTAAATACACATGTACTCTTTCGGTCCCAGCTTAGGATCCGTTATGCTCTTTATTGCTTTATATCTAGCCACTAGAAAACTCATTGACATCTGGACTTAGCCAAAGATCCTTCAATGCAGTTTATTACCCCATTTAGAGACCCACAGATCTTGACCGTACTAAATGTAAATTGTGCATCTCTTTACCATTTAGCTACCCTCACCAGCTTTCTGTCATAGTACTACGCTACGTTCATCTCTAAGTTTCAATATTCAGAATTCTTTGCACCACCAAGAAGAACACTCGACCTCGTCTCGAGCCTATGTTCTCTATACTTTAAATTGCTCTCGTCTTCACAAATTTCCTATACTCTAGGTCAGTGTATCAATAAATACTATTTTTTAAACATACCATCAGTGAAAGTAATTAATTATTCCACATTACAAGATTAATTCTTTCCTCCTCACAAAACATTGGTCCTTCGAGCCGGATTGTTTTACTTCGCGCGTCAAATATACCGCCGTGTCGTGTAAAACAGTGC
>JAUESI010020332.1:0-10945 GCA_032275145.1 Synergus laeviventris | reverse complement strand
ATATTTAAAAAAAATTGATTCAGGGAAGTTATAAAAAATGCTAAGCGACTATTATTGACTCTCGTTTGGTTGAAATAATTAAAATTAATTATTATCGACAGTTCATTATCAATACTTCCGTTTTATCAAAAAAAAAATTTTTTTTCATTATGCAAAAAAACGGTCCGTTTCAATGTTCTTTACCGTTTCCCAAAGTTTCACGACAAAATATTTATTTTTGTAGTCGTAAAGTTCAGGAATTTGAACATATAAAATCAATAATTTTTCTAAGTATCACATGCCCTTAAAAACTAATTCAGCGATCTAAAGTGTAGTGAGTCTAGTGCTGAAATCTATAAAAAGTAAACAAAGATGTCGAGTCACCTACGGCAAGACAACTTTCAAGTCAAAACTTTTATAAAAATTGGGACAGTGATTTGGCATATAAAAACCAATATCTTTTCATATGACGAGATTCTAAAAACCACAGAAAGTGAATGTTCAAAAGTCGAAGTTTGAGATAAATAAAAAGCGATCTAGTTGCATATTTCTATAAAATCCAAAATGATTTTCTTAATTTCATGCTGTTTAAGCGATTTTTATTTAAAAAATGTTAATTATTAGGAGCATGAGACTGTGTGACAGCACAAGGAGATTTGCATCTCACCAGACATTAAATAAAAAAAAAATATTAAAAATTTGTTCATATGTTTATCTTATCTTTATTCATTTGAAAGTGCCACATATACATAGTTGATTCATTAACGACATAATATAATAGTAATAATATATATCATCATAAACAATTACACGTAGATATTAAAATCTGAATGGACACACCCGCGTCTGCAGGTTGGTAAACATAGATTTGTATATATTCATATCCATATAAGAAGAAACATTTGATAATCTTACGTAACCTAAATAAATCACGTACTGTCTATGTAATTATCTTCATATACATGAACATCTAAAGTAGTAATCTTGAATAGACATATAGAAGTGAATGTACTTTCCGTTGATATATTTTCATATTTTACATATATATTAATAGTATTTAAATATATAAGATTTGTAATATGAAGTTAATCTTATGCATGGTGTCCTCACATTTGATATGTAATTATGGGTATAAGATTGCATTAATTCTTACTTTCATAATATTGAATATACATATACAGGGTGAACGAGATCTAACTCTCCGGTCCTTTATGACTGTATAGAGAAAAAAAAAGAAAAAGTCGAAAGTTCCTGTAGCGAAAATGTATTAAAGTTTTAGTTTTTGAGTTGTGCAATGATGAAGTTGCACCAATCAGGGACCCGACTTGTGTATGTGAGCGGGAAGCCAACGTTGTATTTGTACCGATAAGAGAGGCAGCCGAAGCAGCGGTCACTAACGAAACGGTGGCCTCCCGCTCATGCTCGTAAATGGCGCCATTGGTGCAGCTTCATCATTGCATAACTCAAAAACTAAAATTTTAATGCATTTTTGCTATAGGAACTTTCGATTTGTTTTTTTTTTTCTCTATGCAGCCATATAGATCCGGACAGTTAGACCTAAGACACCCTGTATTTAGCATAATTGCAAGCATCGCTTGAATGTGTAATATTTTAAAAGTTATATCAATAGGTACGAGAAACATAGAGATTTTTAAATTTGTCTTCTGTGTAATAGACTATGCGTATGCCTATTACTTATACAGATATAAGTGCGATGCATACTAAGCGTGTTAACGCAACACAGATAATGATGAAACAACTTAGCTGCTTCGCGATATGTTTCCTTCTTTCTGCAAAGACCTCAAATATTTTCGAGGGACTTGGGGTTCCTTTTCTTACTTTATTTAATTGGTACACATATATTAACAGTGCGCTAGACCTTAGAAAAATGGTATAAAGGGGTTCAAGGTATAACAAAGTCACCAGGTGCGCTCGTCGGGGACACAGGCAACGATCTGATAATGTAAGACATTGTATAAAAATACCACTTATTCATAATTATAACTATTATTAGTACATTATAATCTTATGGCGCTCCCGACAAGACTTTCCGTGGCGAAGATATGTCTCGAAATGGTTCTTTCGGAGGTCGCATCAACCTTCCCGCATCTTTGACATCCTACATCATCGACGCTTATGTATCTAAATACACGAAGCACTAGTGTTCGCTAATTTTCATATGAATTTCTTTTACATAGAGACCACCCCTTTTCTTTTTATATTAATTGTTTATTGTTTCCGTGATTCTGTATCTTTAAATAAAGTGTTATAATTGTGTTTGCTCCTCTTTTGGGAACATAGAGGATCAAAGCAAAGATGAAATTTGATAAAGAAAGTATTAAGTAACAAATTTTAGTAGTAAAATATGCCGCGTACGAGTTCTAAGCAAAATATAGGGCCGGCAAAGAACCGCATTTGGCGTACTTGAGACACTTGTTTGTTATGATCTATTCGTACAGTCATTGGAAAAAGTGTGTTTATCTTCGAGTGAGGTAGTTGAGTGTTTCTACTTCATCCGAAGCTATTTGAGAACAGTCAAAGAATAAGGGTGATTTCTTAAAGTTTTGTTTTTTTTCTACTTTAAAAAAAAACACATCTACAATTCTGGATTCGTTATGTGTATGACAGGGGGACCTACTCCAATCTATTATGGCAATAATCTCTCCAGATGAATAAGATTCTAGGATGTAATTGATATGATTTGGATGAAACAAAAAATCCTTCTATTACATTATACGAAGCTTTAGGACTACCGTAATATCTAATATCCCGTTCAGAGACAAGCCACAGCAGAATGAAATCAGTCACCCGGACGTGCAAGTACGAATTTATACACATAATACACGAAATATTAAAACCAAATTAAAGTTATGCAATAGTTAGTCGATATGTTTACGATATTTATAACGGTTATATGCATATGTTCTCTATATATTAGTTTATTATAGATAATTAAGACTACGCAAAGATGAAAATTGATTTCGTAAATGATATGTATTTGTATAGTATCATCACGCTGTTGAGTCAAAGGAATTCTTTTAGTCTCGTGAGGTGGAGCAGGAAGAGACTATCGTAACTAGATTTCCGAAGGAAATATTATAATACATAACATACATTGAATAACATAAAAAATTGCATGTATCCAACTGATATCTTTTCACTGGAATTGAATATCCTTAATGGAGGCAAATAAATGTTTTTAATAATTAGACGATTCGTATCAAAACCACGTTCTTTTGAAGGTTGTCAATATTTCTCATAGTTAGACCGATTTTCCCGATTTCAGATGGTGTGGAAGCGTATTAGTTAATTTTTAATTATAATTGTACCCTAGACTACTCTTATTGCTATCTATCCAATAGCAAAACATCTTTAATTTTATTTTCTATTTTGGGATTCTCGAACGATATGTATTTATAAATATAAATCCTTCGCATACGACCACTTCTACATTTGGAACTGGGTTTTTCCTACGAAGGTTTCCTTTATTGAAAATATTAAAGATAATGAATCAACAGTTATTCGCATATATATCCATAATATTATTCAGATTTTACCGGGTATACACTTATCTGAATTGGAGGGGTTTACCACGAGCAAATTAAGAAGTACTTTTGAATTCAAGGGTTCTAAAACTTCAAAGAATTTAAAAGAATGAAATAATTCAAAAAGATGCGTTGAAAATAATGTAAAGATATTCAAAATTTTCCAAATGTTTTTAAATATTTTAATAATTTTTTATGTAATTTCAACTGAGTTTAAAAGTTTTTAAGGAGTTCTAAAAACATTAAAAAGATTGCAAGAAAGTCTCTATGATTTAAATAAATTTAAAGCGATTTCAATTTAAGTATAAAATATATAAAATATTTCTAATATTCTATTTGAGTTAAAAAAATAATAGTCTTATGTAAAAAAATAGAGGGAGTCTTAAAATTCTTGACTTATCTGTAAAAAAACTATTATTTAAAATAACTTATCACATAAAGATAAAAGGCCGTAGCGACAATCCATTAGATGTTATCATTAGTCATAAGCCACGACAGATGCTCGAGGAATTGATTCAGAGAAAATGGAATTGCACTAAAATTTTATGCAAAACTGATAAGATGTGCAGAAAAGTCATATGCGAAGAGCTATAAAATATGTTTCGAGAAGGCAATTGATTGATATGTATATCGTACGAATTTCCCAGAATTAGGTAATTCCGTTTTATGTCTCATAGCTCAGGTTACATAAAGCCAGTTTTAAAAGTAGTAAAAGAGCGTGATTAAACTCTTAATTTAATTTGTATAATTCACACATGATTTCAGTTTTTTTCATATATCTATGAAGTGAGGCTAAAGTTCTACGTTTTAATCCTTAATAGGTAAAAAGGCCCGCTTTATAGCAATAAAAAAAGACTAAAATTATGTATTTATTATAAAAAGTATCGAATGTGCCATGGGAGAAAAGGAGTTCTGTGACAGATATATTGCTAATATTCGTCGAAAAAAACCTTGTCCCCATTGGTGCAGAGAACAGTAATTTATAATAGCGAATCCTGAAATGACTTGCACTGTAAACTGCAACACACTGTAAATTTAAATATAAAAACCATAACTACTGTGTAGCGTTAAATAAATTTATATCTGCTAAAAATGTATAAATAGTCGCAAAATTAAATTTTAACATCCTGAGCTTAAGATACTTTCATTGATTATATTCATTAATTAATGAGAAATCTCACTCGTGCTGCGAGCTCGAACAATGACGCACTTGCGAAGAACAACATTCAGGTAACTTGGCAACGAATATGATATGTATCGTTTAGTAAAGACAGCTCGTGGACTCATCCTTATTGTTTCATTGCTCCTTCTCCTCGCTTTCTGTTTGTAATGAATCGATAGAACGAGCATATTTGTTTTATACGTCCATAGAATACTAACTTCAAACTTAAACTTGTGGCTCATGTATTCTCGTCCACGAGACATATCTACTGAAGACAAACGCTTGTCGATAAAGTTCATCTTCCCGTGGTACATACTATATTTTTTGAAACATGCAAGATTGAAGCCATTTTTTATAATACAGGCATGATGTTTGTTCGTGATAGATTTCGAATGGAGAGGATGCGTCTGGATTTAAAAGCGTGCAATAAAAAAGGACTATTTTATTTCACATTAAGCCTTTTAAAAATCAGAATTTTATAGTCATTATGGTATTTGTAACGATTCGAAAATACTTCACGGGATATGTGAGGGAATTTCGTGGGATTTAAAAATATTTTCTAGGATTACAAAGAGTTCAAGCGATGTTATCTGATTTTTAAAAATTGAAACCATTTTTATCGATTAGTGTTGTATGCACAATTTTAGATTGAAAAAATTCATAATAGGATATATTGAAATACAATTATTTTTAAATCTACAATATGCTAGTTCCAAATTTTTGAAACTATGAAAGCTTTTAAATTTTTAGTTACTGTTGGGATCTAAAAAAAACTATACATTTTTGGTAATGCCTTAATATCATTTGAATGAAATATATTCAAATATTTTTTAATTAACTTCGAAACTTTTAAAGTCTTTGAACCTCCACAGAATTCAATGAAAAATGTATTCATTTTTTTATAATCCCTTGAAACCCATGCTAATCTTTTAAAATGTTTTGGAAGAAGTTTAACACTCATATGTTAAACTTCTCCAAATTCCGTGAAATCTGTTGTTCTTATTTTAAAACACCTTAAAATTCTTGGAAATCTCTTAAAATCTTTTAAAAATGTTTTTAATATCAAAAAAGACTAAAATTCATTTTTAATCTCTCGAAATACTCAAAAATGTTCAAAACCTCTTATACATCATACGGAGTAAGTCCCTTGAAATTTTTTCTAATCAAGAAAATCCTTAATTGTGTAATTCTGTTTGGAATAATAAAAAAATATCTGCAATTTCTTTTTAATTTCTTAAAAACGTTCTAAATTTCATCAAATCTGTTGATTATACCCCAAAATTACTGAAAATGTTCTTAAAGCTACTTCAATCAAATATTAAATTTCTAGAAATTTGTTGTAATCCTTGTACTTTCTGGTAGAGTGACGGCGGGGGGGGGGTACAAAAAAGTATGCATCACATTTTAGTCCGTAGGGAGTATAATGTAGAACCTATACCTTATTAACTGAAAATGGCTAAAATCATGCACAGGTTATAAAAAATAATTTTTTTTTCTAAAAAAATAATGAAAAGTAAGCCACTAAATTACTTAAGTACAAACTTTTACCAATTATTATTTGTATTTAATAATTTAATAGTTTTTAACCTTTCACTAAATCTTTAATAAAAAATTACTAATAATTAGTAAATAACGTTACTAAAGCAGATTAATGTCTCACTTTTAACTAACTCAAATCTACATCTGAGAGCAGACAATTATTTCATTTATTCCAAGTCTCTGAGAAACGATGATTTTTTTTGGAAGTATCGAATTCTGGATGAAGCAAATGCAACAAAGTAATGGGATTATAATTTTCGATCACATTCTTATGTAGGTTTGAAACTAGTCGCGCATTAGCGAGGATTGTCAACGTTAATCTGATACTTTTACGCACGTATCGACGAGCTTCAGTATAAAAATAAATTTATTGAATATTTTTCATTCATATTTTTTCAATGATAAATTAAACAATCCTGGCGAAAGAACTGAAAAAGAATTTATGAAGAAACGGCTCAAAGGTTCAAAAACCTACGAGATTAATTTTCCTATGATACTAGCTAAATTAAATTGTTTACTAATCTCTAAATTTTGATGAAGAAAAAGTTAACTGATGTTTAGTCTGATAGGCACGAAAATTGAAAATTCTTACTAGACCTCCCTAGAGCTATCAGATTACAGGTACCAATCATTAATGTAAATAATAATTTTACTGATCGAGAAAAAACTTTCTTCTTTACTAAGTAATATTTTATAATAGACGTATAAAAAACATTTTTTCTGCGTGTTAAAATCACATCAATCATATCCAAAAATAAATAAAGGAATAAAAAATGAAATGCAGAGAAACTGTTTCTGATCATGTAGTACTTACGTTGGAAATCGACTAAATTTCTAGGTAAGGTAAACGTACCAGTAATCGTGACATTAGTCCCAGTAATTAATGCGTTTTTGTCATTACATGTCTTTTTGAATACATTTTGTTATCATACATTGAAGTTGTAGCCTGTTTTCACGATTACCGGGACATCTAACCTTACTTCATACTAAATTATGTAATGAAAATTGTACGAAAACTAAATCTTCAACAATAAAATAAAAGTATCACTTCAGTAACTAGCGCGAACAATTTCATCATGTTTGTTAAATAAGCGACAGCTGCTACGGACGTTGCTCGTTCTGCATTTTTTCCTACACATCCCATCTTCTTCAAAGGAATATTCTGCACAGCATATTCTCGATGTTCTCCCGCCATTGTACAGAGGGGCTTTCTTTTTGACATAACTTCATCGTCCATGTCATGTAAATTTTTCAACCATGCAGCATACCAGCTCAAGCTACATTCACATACTAAAGGGTTGTCTGCAATTAAAGAAAAAAGATTCATTTACCAGATGCATTATCAAATTTTCCATTTAATTTCCCCAAACTTCCACTGAGAGACTTTTTATTTGAGAAAATGACACAATATCATTTCAAAATGGGAAAAAGAGAGATTTTATGAGGCTTATTCATATTATTGCACCGAAGTTTAATATATCGTCATAACAATCTTTAAAACATTAATTCAATATAAATTAGTATTTTATATTATAAAATTTCTGTTTCAATAATTCCCTGTATCAAACCATAACATTATGATTACAAAGTTATCATTATTCAAGTTAAACACTGAAAAACGGTCACAGATATTTTGAGGGATTATTTAGGATGAATAATCGACACTAAAGTCACAAAGTTCATCATAAAACACAATCCGAATTTATTGTTTAAGTTCTTATAAGTTCCTTTGCCTTAGAAGAGAGGCAATTATCACAAACTCTCACTATTAAAAGTAACGTAAAAGAAAAGAAGAACATGATAAGTAAGAAGCACGAAGTTCGTGTGTCTCCAGTATGACAGGTTTCTAGACTGCGAATTACAACGATACGTCCAGCGGCGTAGCGTTGGAGAGAGATAGACATAGGTCTTTCAATATTACAATAGCGAAGAATGTAAATATGATAGGAATGATTAGCCTCTCTGAACAAAGGCGAGAGGAAAACAAACTCTAATCACACACTCTCTCATACCATTTGATTTTCTGAACAATCATAAACTGAAAAACATATTTGAGAAATGCATTTTGTGAATATGAATATATAAAAACATAGCGATATGTGTGACCTCATGGGTTAGATGCCTTGTGATTTTTATTTATTCTAACTAGGGAAATAGATTTATTTATTTAAAGTTGGTGGTGTTTAAGAAGGCCAGCGAGAGTACGTTTACGGCCAAACTATAAAAATAGAAAGTAAATATTTTGAAGTAAGGTTATTAATTGAGAAGAACTGTTTATAATCAACAATGATGATTTATTCACTTTAAGTCTGGAGTCAACACTGTTATGGCACATACTTTACACAATAACTGAACGCCCGTGCGCTCAGAGATCCGCGTCCTGCGGATCTCTGATCGATTTCTTAGACTGCCATACCTATTACCTACTCTGAATTGATCGAAGCTCATCTCTGTACTTGCTCCGAACCCTCGTTAAGGAGATCGAGATCTTCCTCTATTATGTATTCTAGGAGCTCATCCCCTCTTTGGTAGGTATCAGTCAAGCTTCACACCAAGGAGTGTGCATTAGAATCACATCCAATCCTTGCCTACGCCGTAGGTACGTCTCTATCATGTGCAAAATAAGCTGAAGTTATAATTAGCTCTCTGCTATCCTGTCTAATGATACTATTCTTCTCTAACTTGACTACAGCTAGGTTTCTAGTTGAGTATTCCTGCAAGTAGGCAACATCTATGTCTCTAGCTACCATGCATGCTCTGGGACTTTACCGAAAAGTATAAACCTTCTCCGCGGGTTTAAGACCTCGAATGAGGCCCTTGTGTGACCATGGTTCTTGCACTAGCCTAAAGGCTAGGCTTGGTTGCATCTTAGGTTCTTGTCAGAACCATCGAGGCACCTTGGCTATGGTGCAGGTTTAATTAGAGAATCTCTTCTCTTGTCATTTTGGTTATTAGCAATCGCATCGATTATCATTCGACAAGGTTCACCTAGTCCTTGAAAGATACAGTTCTAAAAAGAACTTCTCCCGTGCCCAGGTGAGCCTTGAAGTGCCTGGCCTTGATCACATCAAAAGATTTGATGTCGAACCTAAAAACTAGCAGACTAAAATTAGACTCAAAGGTCTCCACCTTATGGACCACCCAGTTTCTCGTATCAAGGCCAGCGTATTGCAAACTTAACAGCTGCATCTGCTTGTTTGCCTCCCTCTGCGACGGCGGCACCTTTACCGTCAGCTTTATTCGCTTGACGAGTTCCTCAGAGCGCACAGGCCATACGTACCTTCTTCCTCCGCCTTCTCCTTAAGGTACACCAACCAGAGTGCCTTCCTCCTATGAGCGCCGCTCAACCTCCCTGCTCCAAGAGACCAGGGAAACCAGCTTTCTCTAGCACTATCAATACCGTGCCCGATGGAGCCGATCGAGCTTCGACTCAGCGGATACTAGCTCTGCTTGCGTCGTTGGCCGTTCCACGGGCCAGGGTGGTTTCTACCTGTGACAGGGAAGATGTGGAAACCACGACATCCGCTTGCTCACGACGAAGATCTTCCGAAAGGGGTTCCAGCGCCTGTTGCGTGTTGATTTTATTATATTTTTTATTGGCACCAACCATGGACAGAGTCCGTTTATACGGATATCCTCCATACATTCACTTATTCACTTCGCGCAAGCCAATACCTAGGGAGCTTAGAAATCTATCTACATTATATATTCCTAATCTGTCTATAAATGTATAATGTATAAATCAATAGTTTATAAATTATCACACTTTAAAGAAATGTAAAGTATCATAAAAACAAATTTAAATGCAGGGGAAGGAAGGGTGATTTAGCGAGTAAAATCAGATTAAAATTAATTTATATTTCACAAAAATAGCGAACGATTCGAATTTTTTTTATTATTTTTAATTGTAATATAATATATTTACTGTAATCTATATAACTACTACACATGTTTTGTGTTATCAAAAAAAAAATATATATAGTAGGTTGTTACGACTAAACTTAATCGTTGAAGTTTTTAAAAAAGTTGATATTCGAACCGTAGTCCGAATATCATTTTATTGTATTAGTGGTTAAGACCGCTTACACTAAAAGAACGGGAATGAACCTCGTCTCGTTGTCGAGGCGCGGTATATATAGCATGCCGGTATATCTTATCGTTAGGAGCGACGCGTAAATATGGTGGTAGCAGTGGTTATCTGCAGCGTGGAACAAGTTTTCGTATTTAAAAAATTAAGAAATATACAGTTTTATAGCAATATTAAAAATAAACGATTAAATAAATATTATGAAAGGGGCATTAAGGCCCCTTTCTTGGCTAGGGTGTCTGCCTTCTCATTTCCCATGATGCCCTCAAGTCCCGGTACCCAGATTAACTTAACCCAGTTATGTGCCGACACACGAAGGAGGATCCGAAGGCAGTTCGAAACTAATTTGGAATTTATCTCCTCAGATTCCAAGGCCTTTAGAGCAGCTTGACTATCTGAGCAGATATAGATGTGCAGGTTTTTGTAATTCCGTCTACAAATCTCTTCAAGACACGCTGTAATTGCTACTATCTCAGCCTGAAAAACTTTAGGATGTTTGCCAAGTGCTATTACGATGTCAGCACACGGCATGCTTCCGTGGATCCCCGCTCCAGTACCCTCGGAGAGTTTGGAACCATCTGTATACCAGATGAGTCCACTCGGCTCGAATAAGTTTCCTTTTCTCTGTTCATC
>JAUESI010020331.1:0-10954 GCA_032275145.1 Synergus laeviventris | reverse complement strand
GATGGTACCATATGATAGAAAATGATAAACAATAGATTACTGAGAATTTTGAAATTCTTATAGTTACAAATGATATATGCTACTAATATATGTCAAATGTGTTTTACACGCTTTACAAGAATCACCCGCGAAGTTAAAGTCCAGCGGATTTTCGAATTTACCTGGTTTTTATGCAATGTATCCGCTTTTGTACCATGAATATTTAAAAAGATTAATGTGGTTAATTGATTATGCACCAAAGAATGAAGCTTAATAATATTATTCCTGATATGTAAATTGATATTATTATCGTGATTTATCAAAATAACAGAATCAGAAGTGGCGCACATAATTTTTCCAAACGCCAAACACAAAACATCCAAAGGTTGAATTTTTTGTTGTTCCTGTTTGAATAATTTTAAAGTTTACAATTTTATCAAATTATATATAATCATGTTTGCTTATTGTTAATATTTTTATATAGATAGGATTCATTATTTGTTGTTATAGCTAGTTATTCTAGTTAATTATAATAATATAATATTAATTATAATAATGATTATTAAATTATGAAACTTTTAAATTAAAAATTTAATTTAATTTATATAAATTAATATATTTCTAATCATAAATTTACATTCTGTGGTAAATTCCATCATGCGAAAAAAGGAAGGTGATTCATTTACAATAACAGATCGCATACCTTAAAATTAAACAAACTTTGAATATAATGCGCACAAGATTTAATTATAAAGGTTATTAATGCGAAATAATTTAGGTGTAGTTCCCTCTTCAATGCTTTTTTCTCTTAAAAATACATAAATACCTTCATCCTCTTTTCTGTGTGCAACACGTATTTTCTTCGGATTTTTTTGCTGGATTTTAGACTTATTTTGTAATTTTATACATAATTGGAGGTTGGTTTACCCGCTTCATTTTTTTATTCATTTTGGATGGGCTCTGTTTTACTTCCTTCGTTATAAAATTGATTTCCTAATTTTTTTTCATGTATGGAAAGTATATATAATTAATCATAGATACAAAATAAAAAGTTTCAGGGGTGGTTTTTTTTATTTAATTTTATTATTTAATTTTTTACATTCTCATAAGAGAATGTATTAGATTTGTGTAAAATTTCATACCCCATTTTTTTTGTAAAAAGTCCACGTTTTACGACTCCCTGAAGCAAAAAAATATATATGTTTTTATCAATGTGTCTGCCTGGGTGTCTGTAGATTTTTATTTTGTAAACACGATAACTTTCGAAAGAATCGACCAATTGGATTGGCTTTTGGTATACTCTTCTAGGTGTGATAAAATATCATTAGGTAACAATTTTTGATAAAAAATGAATTGTTTTTAGCATTTTGAACATTTTTTAAATCAATTTTTCTTCTAAATTACAAATTCTATGCACGGATATTCATAGTACTCAAAAAGTCGAAAAATGTATGCCTATACATTTTTTACATAAAACAAAACTTGTCAAACTTATAACATTTCAAAAATAAAAAAAAAAGAAAATTAAAATTTAAGGCAAAATAACCCACGCAATAAGATAAAGTTAAGAGATCAAAAACTAGGTTATTTATTTTTCATCGCCGTAGAAGATAGGGGTAACTTTTTGAATTTTATTGAAAAATAGAAAATTAAAATTTTGTGCCAAATCGAGAATATTTTTTTAACCATTTTTTCCTGTGAGTTAAAAAATGTTCAGCACAACTTTGAGAAAATTACGTTATTCACCTTTCATCACGAGGAAACAACATATATCTAGGAGGATAAAATCGGCGAGAGAAAACTGAAAGACCTTGTCTGTTTCACGTGTACACCACATGAGAGCGCGTTTATCTCAAGGGAAGTAGAATTGTTCCCTCGATCCAAGCTAGCACAATTTCAATAGAACTGAGTCTTCAGCGAGCGACCCTTTTAAACAACCACACTTTTTCCGCATGATTTATAAGGGTTTAAAAGTCCAAGACCACGGTTGAGAAGTTTTTTAAAAATCTTAAAAAATGTAACCATTCATTTTTCACAAAATTTTCTGTCTTTCTTTTCAACTGTTAATTTTAAACGCTTGAAATTCATAAAAAGTTGTTTACTTTTGAATATTCTCAATTATCCTACGAGGATTTTCGATGGCGATGATAAAATATTACAAGTCGTAAATAGTCTCTGTTAATAATATGATCCGTTGATCCCGAATTCAGCAAGAATAAGATCTCGTTAGTATAGTCCTGGTAGTCTGAAGTGAGCGTCTCATCATAAATACAAAACCATCCTTGTTGTGTCATCCGTTTATAATAATTTTGATATGGGGATAATTTTTATGGAGATTTGAAAACACTTTTCTTCGATGACATGGGATTTGTTGATCTTTGCTGCTTATTTTTAAAAAATTGGCGTGATTTCCACTTTTTGTTTGTGGTCTTACTCGCCCTACTCGATTCCGGTGTTGGAACACTACTAGCATGTAAAACTTTAAGGGAAGTAGATTATTCGTCTGTTCGCAATTTTACCTCATGATCCAATATTCTCTTTTTTACAAAAGGTAGGGATAAATTGTCGTTACCCAAAGTTTAGTGCTGTTGCAATGCCATCGTACGTGCCAAGTAAGGTCAGTAAAAGGTGAGAGATTTTGTCCATCTCATCAAGCGAAGCACCTGCTGCTATTAAATTTTCAATTATCGAGTCAAACTTTGTAAAATTTATAAATGCTATTGTATATCAGAGATAAATATTAATTTCTGTGGTATTTTTAAAAATATGTAGTAGTAATAAAAGAAATAAATACAAATAGAAGTGGTTAAATTATTGATCAAAGAAATATAAATGTTTAAGAAACTTGTAGTATATAAGTTTGATTGGAAAAATTGTTTAAGCTCGTCTAGAAAAGTCACTGAAACCTCAGTGATTGAGATGTAAGGATAACACAATAAATTGTACACTGGATTTTCTCTAATTAACAATATTCACTATATTGTCACTTCACATTATAAAATTAATAATCACCGAGTCAAATTTAGTCCTATGCCATTAATTATAACATTAACTGTGAACAGCAAAAATAAATTAATATATGGTGACGACTGCTTTTATATTCGGTGCTTCAGCAGCTGCCGTGAATCGAACCCGAGCCGTCTTTTACTCTCAGCGGCGAGATTGCCGCTGAGCTATGACAATCAGGCCCTCCCCATGTAAAAATTCTGGCCAAGCATAGACTCCTTTTCTTCATCTTAGGTTTGCTTTTTCACAGCACTGGTCCTACCCATTTTACGTACCGAAAGAAAGGAGATGGGTCGGTCTTCGCTCGTGAAGACGGCGATGGTGGTGGAAACGGCACATCTGGAAATTGTGTAATTTCTCTAAAATTTCCCCTTGCTGTGTAGGCCTGCAATATATGTGACCAATTTTAAACTTGAATAAAATAACTGAAAAAGTGGATAAACCAATAGAAGAGAATGTTATATACTTTTGTAAATTTTTTCCTATCGGTTTATACATTTTTTTTAGTCTTATATTGAATTTTTTAATTTGTCACATTTATAATACATACATGGTAAAAAACAAATCACAGTGAATTACATACAGCTTCTCACCACACAAACAGAATTATCAAAATGTCTGCCCTGACTGACGACGGCGACGACGACGTTCTGTGCATTTTTAGGGTGAGCGGACTGAGATACAAAGCGGTGTGGGAAATATCTATATAAAGAGATATTTCCTACAAAATGCGGGTAGACGCGTAGAGTAAACAGTTGGCCAGCCATTGTACTACGCTGTAAATAATAATCATAATTCGCCACATTTCCTATCAAAGGTGATGACAATTAACGCATATAGCTAATTTACTTGCGCTGTTACCTGATTAATATAGAAAAGTTAAATTATACTAAACTTATAGTAAATTACAAACTTAGATTTAATATCGAAATTATGTTACAAATTTTTTGTTGTATTCCTGAACAAAAATTATCACTTAAACATGAACAGTCGCAACTCGAAGCGTTGAGAAAGAAAGAGTTCCATAGCATAATCGAAGAATTAAACCTTGGAAGAATATCATATGAAATATTCCATTCTATTTATATTTCTACCTTAAATATTTATATACTGTTATTAACAAGAATATCTTTCAAACGGTAAAAAACTATATAATTTAATACATAACTATCTTTTAAAAAAGTGATTTAATTAAAACACTTTAACTGTTTATATCATTTATCACAGAAATACAAATTTTAAACACTTTGAACGAAAAATTGTCTAGTCGATTTTGGGATATGAAATAATTTCTTTCCTAATACAGTAGAACCTCGCTTAACCGAGCTCGCTTAAACCGAGGTCGCGATTATCCGAGGTTGAAACAAAATAGTTGACCCGTATTATCCGAGCCTTGTGCATTATACCAGACATCTCTGATTATACATACTTATGAACTTGCCTTAACCAGAGCAAATCTTTACAAACCTCTGCTCTGATTGGTTAATAATCTAAATACTCTCTACGTCAAAAGCTGTATGAACCGCTCTTAAATAAAGATATCGCATGGCCGAGCTCCGAAA
Organism: Synergus laeviventris; assembly: GCA_032275145.1. Classification (NCBI taxonomy): domain Eukaryota; kingdom Metazoa; phylum Arthropoda; class Insecta; order Hymenoptera; family Cynipidae; genus Synergus; species Synergus laeviventris. Next base: position 6,407 of record JAUESI010020331.1, on the reverse strand, counting down.
GTCAAATACGGCGTAAAATAAGGAAGGTAAGTACGTATTTACGTAGGTATATCTAAATGTGATTTATGCCAAATATTTATAAAATAAGTGTTTATGTGTAATATAAACAATTTAGAAAATTGTATAATACAGTATACTTTAAGTTTATTATACTAAAACTTTGTTTTTATTTAACATTCCGTCTTATCTGAGTTTTCCGATTATCCAAGGTAGGGCCGGTCCACATTAGCTCGGATAAGTGGGGTTCTACTGTATTTTGGACAAACATCGAAGCCTCAATGTGTAGGGAAGTTTATTTTCCTGCACTTTCAGTATCTGTGTGTGAGTGTGCACATTCCCACTCTGAATACTCTTCAGATAATTTAGCCAAATTCCTTAAATCTATTATACTCATGTAACCAAAGATTTTCAAGATAACAAGATCCGGGACTTCTTTCAGACTCCAGTTCTCTTTATCAGTATCGACATTATTCTCCACAAACTGCGGAAGTTTGAACCGAAAAAGTAAATTGAAAGCCATCGCTGCCGCATCGAACAATTCCTTTTTCTGCTTTACAATTTTGAATCGTCTATCCAGCATATTTGCATAAAGCGGGAATTCCTTTTTGTACTTCCCCTCCTCAAAAACATCAATCACATTCTTGATCTTAGCATATTTTGAAAGTTTCTTTACGTCTTTTGTCAGTATATCATAAAATGAAATATCGTAATCCTCGTCAATAGTTTTCACTTTCATAAGTTCGATTTCCTCGTTACATTTCTGAAAGAATATCCCCGGATTCTTAAGTTTAAGCAAACGCTGGTTCTTCTCGCTGACAGAATGTCCGGCTGCCAACAACTTGGCCATGAGCTTCACCAAGAGCTTCGCGATCGCAACAGTCTCCCCAGCGTTAATATAAACCTGGAAGAATGCAGTCTTCTCGATTTTGTCGGTTGAATTTATATCAACATTATAATCAACCAGAATGTCCGCGATTTCGCCGCCATCGTCAGAGAAAAAGCTAAGTGCGTTTTGACCTTGAGTGTCTTTTTGGTTCACGTCGGCACCGTACTCGAGCAATAGCTTTACCATATCCACACAATTCTTCTGAACTGCAAGATGAAGAGGCGTTGCATCTCTTCCATTTTTTGCGTTGACCTTTGCGCCCTTATTTAAAAGAATCTCAGCGACCTTCGTGTTCTTGGAAAATGTCGCTCGATGGAGAGGGGTTACGCCTTCAAAATTCCTTTTATTCACGTTCGCCCCCTGTTCAATAAGATAACTAACCATCTGTACGTTTCCGGATTCGGCGGCTAGATGCAATGGAGTCGAGCCGTCTCGTTTCATATTGTCAACGACAGCCTTCTGCTCGACGAGGAACTTTGCGACTTCAATATTTCCCCTGTGGGCTGCAATATGCAAAGGAGTTTGATTATTTTTAGTTTGAGTGTCTACCGCAAGTCCGAGGCTCAGGAACAACTTAACAAGCTCCGGGTCTCTGTGCTTCGCAGCGTAATGAAGAGGCGTGAAATCATGGATGGTTTTCACATCGATGGGAATATTTCTGTCCAATAAGATTCTTACAATCTGCTTCAGGTTCTTCTTCACTGCAAAGTGGAGAGGCATTAACCCGGTTTGGGTACAAGATGAGATGTCAGCTCCGTTATTGATGAGGAACTCGGCTGCTTCGGCTTTTTCAAACCAGATAGCAGCATGAAGAGGAGTATTGCCTTTGAAAGAGGGGATGTTGATGTCAGCACCGTGCCGAAAAAGAAATTTAATTATAGGTATGTTGCCCCCTTCGGCGGCAAGGTAAAGGGCAGTTTTCCCTAATTGATTCTGAATATTTACTGATTGCGGATTTAAAATTAAGAAGGAGCGGACAGTTTCTGCATCGCAGCGCTGTACTGCGAAGTGAAGAGGGCTTTCCTCATTTTCATTTGCTATTATTTCATTGTTCATGTCCGAGTTTTTTTGGGTTTTATTATTCATTCTTCAGAGAGCACTTCAGAGGACTTCTGCAGATAGTTGAATTCAGTCTTTTTTGCTATGGCGATTCTTAGGTTGATGTGACATTAGATTATTTTTATATCTAGAACAAAAATACAATTGTTTTAACTTTAAAAAGTATAAAATGGAACTCTATAAAATGTATCCTAATTTTTAAAAATATATCTAGAAGCAGCTACAAGACTATTAACTTTTTAAAACTTACACTTTATAAAAGTACAATTAAAAATTATTCACGCCTGTTATTATTCAAAACACGGTTTTCAAAAATTTCAAGAATTTTCAAGGAATGTAAAAAAAGATTTAGAAATATTTTTAAAGGATCAGGCTGTGTTTATTGTAGATGTACTCAAGAATTTTTTTTTAATAATAAAATTTATTTTTACATTAATGTTACGTCGTAACAATTTTGTTGGTCTCCCTAAAATCTTGAAGCATAAGTTTTAAATTTTACTTGTCAAGGTGGAAAAACCCAACCTAAGAGGATTTTAGATTCTCTGCTTATTTTCTAGAAATCTGCTTGCTAAATAGATCCGTAAATGTACTTTAGTTCTTTATGACGGTTCTTCCCATCAGTAAACTCTAGTTCTGGACATTATATTTTTATGCTACTCCGTTCCCTTTTTACTTTCGAGTGCGAATGAAGATATCACATTAGATGATTATATCATGTGAACTCAATCAATAGTTCATAAAATTCCGAGTACTTATGATAAAATTAAAAATAGCGAAAATAGAGCTCAATGGAACCAAGCTATTAAAAATGAAATTAATTCATTGTTATTTAATAAAACTTGGATTTTAGTACCAAGGCCTAAGAATAAAAAGATTGTCGATTGCAAATAGGTATTTACTGTTAAAAATTATGAATTTGGAAACCCATCGAAATATAAAGCTCGAGTTCTTGCCCGAGGGTTTAGTCAAGAGTACTTGACAGATTATAATAAAACCTTTGCATCAGTTGCTAGAATTTCAAGCTTTAGATTTATAATGGCTTTTTCAAATCAAATGAGAGTTCGTGAGGGAGTTATATGCAAAGCAAATCAAGTTTGTAAATCAAATAAGGCCATATATGGATTAAAGCAGACAGCAAGGTGTTCGTTTAAAATGTTTAAAAAAGTACTTGAAAAAGGTTTTAAAAATTCTTCTGTTGACCGTTGTATTTACATTTCTGATAGAGGACATGTTTCTAAAAATGCCTATGTAGTTCTTTATGTGGATGATCTTGTAATTGCCACTGCCAATATTGAAACAATGAATAAATTTAAAAACTATTTAATGGAGAAATTTTATATGACTGATTTAAAAGACATTAAACTGTTTTTAGGAATTAGAGTTAATAGAAGTGACAATAAAATAACCTTGGATTAGAGTGCATATATAAAAACAATTTTAAGTAAATTTAATGTCTGATTGTAAAGCTGTTAGTACACCTCTTGAAAATAAGAAATTATACAGTATTGAATTCTGATGAGAAATTTGACGCTCCTCGTCGAAATCTTACCGGATGTTTAATGTATGTGATGTTATGTACACGACAGTTGTTGAAGCAGCTTCATCTACTGAAGCTGAATATATGGCTCTTTTTGAAGCTGTAAGAGAAGCAATGTGGCTTAAAGCTTTAGCAACCAGTATAAATGTAAATATTGAAAGGCCAATAATAATTTATGAAGACAATAATGGTTGCATAAGCATTGTAAATAATTCGACTTGTCATAAAAGATCAAAGCATATTGATACCAAATATCATTTCTCTTGAGAACAAGTTGAAAAGAATATATAAAAATAAAATTATATCTCTACAGGTGGTCTAGTGGCAGATATGCTAATTAATAAGCCACTACCAACAGTCAAATTCCTGGATTTCAGAACAGAAATGGGTTTGGAGTAAAACTTACTATGATTGTAATTTTTTCTAATAGATATTGTGTACAGATTTTTGTAATCTTTAATATTGATAATGGGTCGGATTAGGTTTTTCTGGGTTTTCCCTAAAGCATAAAGAAGGTGTGCCTTATCTTAGTTAAATTTATAGTGGATGTGTAAGAAGAGGCATTCTATTGATAAGTTCTCATTTTAGGAGTTTATATTAAAAAATAATCGATTATTTCTTGAGGAGGCGTGAGTATTTAATTCGTAGAATTGTTATAATATATATACAAAAAGTAATCTGTATATTCTAAGAACAGTATGTGTGTGGCTAAGTAACGAAATTGTTTATATGATATTCTAGCAGGACTGGACTGGCCTAAAGTCTTTGACACCAAGGGTGCCTGTGCAAATGAGTTATCAAGACTATAGTCTTGATCAGAATTCGATATAAGAAAGACGTGCCTTCTAAAGTGCTCTTTGCATAAAAACACAAGTTTCTTTATAGAGTATATCGTCTATTTTATTTCCATAACCTAATTGCAATATCATCAAAGTAAAAGATTTTAATTCTGTCAACTTTTCAGTTGGATTTTTGGTAGCGATTTTGGAGCCAAAAAGGATAAATTGATAGATTTTTGGTGGAACTCAAAGGGAAGAATGGTTGAAAATAGATCGTGGATTCACCATTTTTTCAAGAAAAGCAATATTGTAGTCCCAAAAGAGCAAAATTATTTCATGCCAAAAGGGAGGACATTTTAACCCGCATAATGCCAAAAATAAATAACCCTACTAGAAGTAAAGAGATAGAAATCGTATCTTTCTATCTCACACCTATCCCCGTCTATCTTTTTCTAACTCCATATCAATCCTCATCCACGGCTATCTCTTCGCATCCCCTCTGTCTGTCTCTTTCTATACCAACCTATCTCTTTCGATCTCCATCTGAATCAAAATCGTTCTTATCTCTGTCAATCCTCACTTCTATATACCTTATACCTACCTCTCGCCTATTCTTCTCTATCTCTTTCTATCTGTTTGTCAATAAAAATTCACTCCTAGTTGTTTCAATCCGCTGTTTTCTATCCCAGCCTATTTCTAAACCTATATTTTTTCTCAGTCTCAGCTTAACTCTTTTCTATTAAAATCCATCGCTGTCTATCTCATTTCGATTCAATTGTTTCGTTTTAAAAAAGTAATTATTTGCAATTAATTGAGGGCATGTGTGAGGCGTGACTTAGCCACATATATTATCCTAATTTATTCTTAAATGAATAAATAAAATACATCTATGAGATAGAGAAGAGAGGATTAAAAGATAAAGAAGTGGAACCATATCAGTGCAAGGAAATATGAACTAGATAGAAGTAGCAGACAAGTAGAGCCCTGTCGGATGAGTGATATTGGGTTTTACCGCATAAGAAATAACTAATTATTAAATACCCCACAAAATTTTTAATTCACAAATTTCTTTTCCCACTTGCAAAAATCGGTACGACCAATAGTTTTCAAATGAAAACTCAAAAACCAAACTAAAAAATCTCAAAATTATCAAATTTGGAAAAAACGAAACTTGTGCTGAATTGTGCTCAAGAAATACAATCTCTTTTCCCTCTTCATCAACAGTTCTCAAATTGAAACTCAAAAACCAAACTCCAAAATCTCAAAATTATCAAATTTGGAAAAAACGAAATTTGTGCTGAATTGTGCTCAAGAAATACAATCTCTTTTCCCTCTTCATCAACAGTTTTCAAATTAAAACTCAAAAACCAAACTCCAAAATTATCAAATTTGGTAAAAACGAAACTTGTGCTGAATTGTGCTCAAGAAATACAATCTCTTTTCCCTCTTTTAACATTCCGTACGACCAACAGTTCTCAAATGAAAACTGAGAAACCAAAATAAAAAATCTCAAAATGATCAAATTTTGAAAAAAAAACTTGTGCTGAATAGAATACGTCGACACAAGACAACAACCAGTTAAAGTAAACAAGAAAACAATCGTTGATCCAATGATTCTTTTTTTCATTAAAAAATAAAAAACTTTGTACATTACAAAATAAGTATAATTAGTTTATATCCGATCAGTATTCAATATTCATTATTGTATATAGTTCTACTATCTTAGACAAGACTGGAACTAAAAGAAGCCACATGTACATCGAGTTATATGTGATACGAACTGTTGTTGAAAAATATGAACAAAGTTTACTTACGCATTTTAAGTTTTAATTTAACAACTATTAACTATAATTAGGTTATATATCAGTATTCATTATTGTATACAGTTCTACTAGATAAGACCTGAAATTAAAAGAAGCCATATGTACATCAAGTTACACGGAGAAAAAGGTCTAGATGGCCCAACTAGACGAATCTAGTTGCGCTAGTGACGGGACATCGACATCGAAACATCGGAAACATCGATGTTTCGGTTCCGATATATCGATGCTCAACATCGATCACTTTCTGATATTCCGATATCGATTCGATGTTTCTGGAATCTGGTTTTCTTGAAATAAAGTATAAACCACTATTGAAAAAATCC
>JAUESI010020330.1:0-10959 GCA_032275145.1 Synergus laeviventris | reverse complement strand
TTTTGGGCATAGTACCCATTGGTTTAATTAATAAAGTTTATATTGTTATAAAGTTAACATATCCTCCAGTTCTTTCACCCATGAGTGTGCTTAGCGGATTATAGGCCGCATATATATATTTGATGGAGTTGGAACACAACTTCCTATATAAACATATTCACTACCGCCATCTCTGAGCAAACAGCGCATTTAAGCTTATACCCATGGTAAATTTCAGAAAACCAAACAAACTTGAACATGAAAATTGATCAACAAATCTAAAATAAGAAAATAATTTTTAAAACTAAAAAGTTACAGGAAAAGCAAAGAAATTTAAAGTTCGAAAAAGTAAATAAACTTTTGTCCTTCAACATTAATCAACAAGTGAAAAAGAAAACACATTTTGAAACCCGAAAATAATTCTTTGCGATATGTTGCAAACATTTGATGTTACAAAGAAAGAAAGAATTTGAAAATTCGAAAAACCAATTTTGCAACATTTCGAAAAGAATTACCTTTTGAGGTTCAAAGTTTTTTTTTCTGATTTCAGACTTGTAATATCAAATGTAACGAAATTTTTGGAACATATCGCAAAAAATTATTTTCGGGTATGAAAATGTGTTTTCTGATTTTGGGCTTGTTGACTAATTTTGAAGAATAAAAGTTCGTCTGGATTTTCGAATTTTAAATTTCTTTATTGTTTTTGTAACACAAAATGTACCAAAAAGTTTGCAACTTATGGCAGAGAATTATTTTCGGGTTTCAAAATGTGTTTTCTTCTCTTAGACTAGTTAACTATTTTTAACGAACAAAAGTTCAATTCGTTTATCAAACTTTCAATTTCTTTCCAATTTTTGTAACCGCTAACAGCAAATGCAATGAAATGTTTGAAACATATCGGAAAGATTTATTATCGTGTTTCAAAATGTCTTTTCTTAATTTAGAAATATTATTTCTTGGAATTGTTGATTAATTTCTAAGAACCAAAGTTCGCTTGGTTCTTTGAATTTTAAAATTCTTTCTTGCATTGTAACATCAAATGTAACGAAATATTTGTAACATATCGCAAAGAATGATTTTCGAGTTTTAAAATGTGTTTTCTTATCTTGGACATGTTGATTAATGTTCAAGGACAAAAGTTTATTTACTTTTTCGAACTCTAAATTTCTTTGCTTTTTCTGTAACAGAAAAAATAACAAAAAGTTTTCCACATTTCGAAATGGTTTCCTTTTGGGGTTTAAAAAGTGTTTTCTTATTTTAGACTTGTTGATCAATTTTCATGTTCAAGAGTTTGTTTGGTTGTCTAAACTTTATGTTTCTTTGTTTGAAATGATAGAATAATGATAAAAAACTGTAAGAGGAATTATGTAACAAAAGAAAATTCTGCATTTGTAGGTTGAGAAAATGTTATTTTATTTTAAGGTCGGTTATTAATGTTCGCAAGAAGAATTCAAAATTTGAAAAAGTTTCTTAAAGCTTGAACTTTGCGTTTTGAAGAAACAATCGAAGAGCAACGATGTGAAATTTTTGCCGGATCTGAAGTTTGTCAACAACATGCACACTGTCTTAACACTTGACACACGAACAAGTATTTGCTAAATCTCTCTCCTGATTGGTTCTTTATGCCCAACTTGCAAGCGCTATAGTGCCCAAACTAAGCGCCGGACAAAATTTTGTCACAGAACTTTTCGATTTAGTTTTTTGTGCTCTATCACATATTACCGGTAGTTGTATAGGTGGTGGGACACTCTGTATATAATTGGAACTAGTATATTGGTATATGTAGTATATATATAATCGTAAACTGTCATTTTAAATGCAAAATCAGATTGGTTTGAATTGTTTTTTCTAGTTAATTCTTTGATTTCAGGTTAATCCTAAGCGTTATCCTAAGTCAAAAAGCAAAGGCTTCTTCTTCTTCTTGGAAAAAAAGCAAGGACTTCTCTTTCATCACCTCCGATTTGGCTTACACAAACTACGATTATTCTAGCTATGAGTGCTACGAGAATATGGGCTACGATCACATGTCAGGTACACCATGAAACGTCTCTGGTGCTGGACCCTGTCAATTTCAGACATTAACCATACTAGATTGAACTCTGATTCTGTTAAAGTGTAAATTGAACAGGAACTGGTAATTTCAAACAAAAAAAAAGTCATCATAGTCATTTATACCGTTCGCAATTCATATGATTCGTTTCATTAATTGATTAATTCTGTTAAAAAAATTAATTTTAATAATAAATTTAATTCATTAATTCAATTAATGAATATTACCCAGATGGAAGTACTAAAAACCCAGTGTTTTTTCCGGTTATAAATGATGTAACAAACTTTTTTATCACTAAAATTTATCGATGCATAGTTCTAAAGATAATTTAAAATCATTTCGAACTGCATTAGGAAAAATTTCGAAAAGGTTAGGTTTATAAGCTGTCGACCCTTTTTCGAAATATGTCCAAAAAATGTTTTACAGTGTAACTTCTATGTAACATTATTACATAACATATATAGAACATATTTTCATTGCTCTGATGTCACAATGTGCTAAAGCTGTTATAGAGCTCTAGCATCACACAGGGCGGACATTTTCAGTCACAGGTGACTCACCTGTGTATGACCAGCTATGTAACATTTTACAATCTGGTACGGAACAGTTACATAACTGTTATATAAACGTGTTTGCTGGGTATACACTGTTCAATAAAAGTAGGAAATTAGCTTTATTTAAATGGTTTATAATTTGTCACTCACATAAGTTATCACCTTGTGTTCAATAAACGTTGGAAATTAGCTTTATTTGAATGGTTTCGACTTTGTCAATTACATAAATCAAAGCGGAAATTACAATCAGGAGATTGAAATATTCATGCAAATTTCCTAAGTGCAGTAACATATAGTATCATCGGATAAATGATACTACTTATGAGAATAAACGTTTTCACAATGGATATTTTTTTAATAAAGAAAATCATTTTTTATATACTTGCATTGTGTTTATTTTTTTTAATTCCATTAATTATCGTTTAATTTTACAGGATAACGATCTTTTTATTAATTAACAATGCCATTTTCGATGTTACTGTAGAATTCAATTCGAATATGCAATAACAACGGTTAATGGTATTGTTATAAATATTTAGATTTTGAATATCCTGCCCGCATGCTCGCTTATTGAATTTAGTTGTCAGGCCTCACCTATAGCGCCTCGTCGCTCCAAAAGCGGCTATATTGCCAAAATCTATTTCCACTATTTTACATGGAGCTTCATCCCCGTGGTCGAGCCCAAAGGAAAAATGCAGTCTTTAATATATACAGGGTGTCCCACCACCTATGCACTTCCCGAGAATGTGTGATCGAGCACAAAAAAAGAAAGAGAAAAGTGCTCTGGCAAAATTTGATGTGAGCCTTAGTTTGGCCCAAGTAAAGCTTCAAAGTTGGGCATAATGAACCAATCAGTAGCGAGATTTAACAACCACTTGGTTGTCTCATAAGTATTAAGATAGTGTGCGTTTCGACGGTTCACTTCAGTTCCGGCAAAAATTTCACAACGTTGCTCTTCAATTGTTTCTTAAACACGCACATATCTTAACACTTCTAAGGCATATAAGTGGTTGCTAAATCTCACTCCTAATTGGTTCATTAGGCTCAACTTTGAAGCTTTCTGTGCCAAAACTAAGGCCATATTCAAATTTTACTAGAGGACTTTTCTGTTTCTTTTTTTTGTGCTCGATCACACATTTCCGAGAAGTGCATAGGTGGTGGGACACACTGTATACGTAAACAGTTATATTAGGACTTTCGATAAAGGTCAAAAAATGCCTGCCTTTTCTAGAGACTTGCGTTTGCCACCATAACTTTGACGGAATATAATAACTTTGTCACTGAGAAGTGCAGATGGATTTTTACTGCCCTAATAGCAATAATGTTGTTTATTGATGTATATACCCATCATAATAGAAATGCGCTTTGTCTTCAAGACAATACTCTCTGATTCCATAATGCTTGCATCAAACATGTTAGTCATATCTTCTCAGAGTAATTTCCGACGTTTTTTGCTTTTTTCTGTTAGCATCTTAACTGACTTGAAATTTCACACGACGATTTAGGTATGTTGAAAGCCTGAGATGCCCGCTGGACATGACCGTTTGAGTTGTTTTTGAAATGCCGGTGGATATTAACCATCAAATTTTCTTTGATCACAAAATGTTTGTGGATGATAGGTGTCAAATATGTGAGAATATATAGACTCAACTTTCTGTAAAAAGATTCTGTGAAAAATTCCTTTTTTCAATGCCCAAATCACTCGTTCTAGAAACGTAATACGCCAAAAATGACAATTTGGCTATAAACTATGGCGCAGACTGTCTACTTTTTAAAACTGTATGACCTTAGTGACCATAGTGTCATCTGTAGAAATAATAGTTAAATATTTTAGGAAATATATTTATGCCTCTCTCCCCTATCCCCTCTTTCGATAACTTCTTCACTACTCTGTCGCAGCATTTCCATTAGCGGTAATTGGACAAAGTTTTGCGTGCGCCGCGTGGGAGAGGTAAGCGAATCAGTCTGGAATCACCTACGACTCCCACTCGATACACAATAGACTATTTACTTAAAATGATTTAAACTCGAGATCTATCGTGGTAAATAATGGTCAATAACTTCAAGCCGTTTCTCTTTTCCATTATAAAAAGTGCTAAAGAAAATCTTACATTGATTTCACGATAAACACAAACACTTCGTTGTGTATCTCCCCTATCAGGATGATTTTTCTCAGTGTGCCTTTCCAACTCTTGCAGCATAGCAGAGTATTTATCCAGTCGTCGGAAAGGTTTGCTAAGTCCTGTTGTTAAAACTAAAATACCAGGAGTTATAGCACCATTACGTTCCATAAATTCATTCAATTCATCCCTGGTATTAAAAAAAAATATATTAATATTCATTCTCTTCAGACAGGGTGGCCACTTAAATTTTAGGAAAAATTTCTCCGCTACTTTCTGGTCAAATTTCCCCTTAAAAAATTCAATTTTTCCCAGTTCTCCTTCATTGAATATTAATTAAATTTCAATATGGGGGTGTTTTAACTCAAGTGAATCCGCTTCTGAAACCAATGTCATCCGATAGGGTTCAAACTTGCACAAATTTTAGTCCTATTGGATATAGTAATCACACCAACTTTGAATGAGATCGGTCAAAAACTCGCCGAGTCTTCCATCGCCAATCGGTCTGAAAGCATGGTATTGAGCAGTCACATAGATTGTTACTGCAGCATTGATTCTGCTCTTCAGTATTCTCGCAGCTGCTTCATGATCCTCTTTGATACTGAAAATTATTGCAGTTCCCTTACAGTACTTGTTCGCGATAGAAATTAATATTTTATTTATTGTCGGTCTGTGAATCGATGGATAGTGAAGGAATCGATGTAACGAGTCATTAAAACCACTTGATTTAAGAATATAAAATAGCACTGACCACTTTATTTACGTATTACAATATTTGAGTAAAACAGCCCGTGTGTCTACTCGAATAACGAAAGAGATGAAAAAGATGTGAAAAGATTCACCCGTATTGTCCGTACGAAGGACCGAAAATTAGATATTATAATATATAATGATACCGTGCGATGACAGACAGTACACCGAGCCGTGGTAGAGTAGAACTTAACAGCGCTACCCCCTTGCCATGCGCCAAGATACTCGATCCACCAGGCGGGGAGTGGAGAGAACCAGAGACGTACACAACCCGATGGTACACACGACCGTGATGGCAAATATTATTTCAATTGTCGAATCTCGAACAGTACTTCTTTGCCGGCAGTAATAAAACTGTCGCATCTAAGATGCTGCATTTTTATTGGAGATTCGCCCTTATACCATAACATACTCTTTTAATATGAGCAGTAGGAAGAAAATGCCACTCACCTGGGATCAAAAGTCTGCGTTGTGAACAATAAGATTTGCGAAGCTACTTTCTTTTTTTATTTTGACGAGCTCCACTCGAAACGTAGTATAGCTTCTTTACCGTGAAATTAGCGTCTAGATAATATACTATATCTTCTGGTACTCATAAACTGCAACTGTGTCATGCTTAAAATTGTCGAATATGATTGACATACATAACCTTGTTTTAAGTTTCCCATCTTTCATGTGAATAGGGTTACTGTGTTATTACTGACATTCAAATTGAAATGGAATGCTTGTATGGCATCCTTGAGAATATATTTGTGAAATCAAGTGAGATAACGAATTCACCAAACTTCAAACTCATCTTCAAATCTTTGAAGAATGACGATTACTGTTTGATTAGAAAGTCATAGATTCTCAAGCTCTACAACCTAGTACACAGTTCTTTCATAAAATTATCAGCATTTAAAATAGTGTTTTCATTGTGCGTCTTTCAAACTGCTTATGTTTCGAATTTTACTATGCTTTCATAACATGCTTTCATACCGCTTTGCGATGGACGACTCAAGTTGAAGAATTTTTCTGCATCTACTGAATGTGATTTCTTTCCAAAGAGATAAAACATAAATTAAGTAACAAATCAAAGCCAACAGTGAAACCAGGAGCGAAATTAAAAATAAAACAGAGTAACGCTAAGGAATGACAAAAAAAAGCCGCAGAGAAAGGCGGATGAAAGACTTGAGATTCGAAAATTTACATCATCTACAATAAATTGAAAGTACACTAACCAATCACTCAGAATGCATAAACTTCCGTTAGTTAATTTTTTTCAAATAAGGAGTAATTCCTCAACCTATACCTATTCATTGATTCAAGAAAACCATCAGTTTGAGTGGGAATCATGAGAATAGGGATACTCCAACGTTCGAGAGCTAACGTCATGGGTGTTTCGAGTTACTCGATGTTCATTTTGAGAGATAAACAAGTCTTAGCTCACTCTCTAACCTCAAAGTTATCAAAGGAAAAGAACTTATCTTTCATTTGAGCCAAAAAAACGTTACTCTTTTAAAAACAAAAAATCAGTCAAAATTACATTTTTTGAATATAATTTTTTTTCAAAAAATCTGTCGAAAACGTGTTGGATAAAATTTTCTAAATGCAATAAGTGATTCGTTACATAAATTCTTAACAGCGGCTGTTTGATCGAAATGTTAATATTCTACCCCCTCCAACTCGGCGTATTTTTGACAATCTTGTTCAAATTTGGTGTGATAACTACTACCCAATAGGACTTTGTGCAAGTTTGAGCCCGATCGGATAAAATCAGTCACAAAAGTGAGTTCTCTTGAGATTAAATCTCCTATTTGTAAATTATAACGAGAATATATAATTCAAGAATTTTCAAGAAATTTCAGAGAAATTCAAATATTTCATGCCATTTTAAGTGATAAGAATTTCAAGAGATTTCAAGCGAATTTAAAGATATTTAAGGTTTTCAAGCGATTCAAAAAGATTATAAGTATTTAAAGAGATTTTAAGTTATTTTAAGGAATTACTAGGAATTTGAGTAATTTCAAATAACTTAGAATTATTTTAAGACATTTTATATGATTTTAAACAATTTTAAGGACTTCGTAAGGAGTTTTTAAAAGATTTTGAAGAATAGTGAAACCTATAATCATTATAAATTCCTTGAAGGGCATGTGATGCTTTACCATAAGAGTGATTTAGTAAATTTAGTAGTAAATTCTTTGAGGTTTAAATTCTTTCAAATCTTTAAACTCTGCTTTAAAATACTCGAAATGTTTAAATTCTCATAAAATCTTTATACCTCTTTTAATTTGAAATTGTTTAGAATGATGTAAAATTGCTTAAAATAATTTAAAAACTTTTGGAAGCCTCTGAAATCCAGTTAAACTTTTAGAATTCTTCCAAATCTCTTTAAACCCCTTCAAGGGCGTTGGATAGACGGACTTAGAAATTCGTCGAAATGAAAATTTTCAAAGCCAAACATACCGAAAATTTGAATTTTATATTGTTTCCAATGGCCGCACGAGATTCGCGATTCATTGCGACAGAAAGCTGTAGTTTGTTTTCTAAATTTTATAAACTGGATTATGGACGTTTAAAAAAAAAAAGAGAAACACAATAGGCACAGCGCGCCATTACAGTGCAACAGTCACTTTTTGTACTGCACTATAGTATTGTGTTTCTCTTTTCTTTGAAGCGTCCATAATCCAGTTTCTAAAATTTAGAAAACAAACTACAGCTTTCTGTCGCAATGAATCACAAATTTCGTGCGTCCATTTGAAACAATCTAAAATTCAAATTGTCAATATTTTTCGCTTTTTTTCATTTTCGTCGGTGTTGTGCTGGAAATTATGCGTTTATACGAAATTAAGTTTTTCGTTCTTGCGATTCGTCTGCTCTATCTGCATGCACCTGGGATTCACTTGGAATAATTCTTGAAAATTTTAATTTCGACGAATTTCTAAGTCCATTTATCCAACGCACTCAAAGCTTTTACAATATATTTAAATTTGTTCAAATCTTTAGAATCCTCTGAAAAATTTTTCTAATTTTTATACATTTTTTGAGTCCACTGAAATCCAGCGAATCTTTTATAATCCCTTTAATCAATTTACAATTGGTTTAAAACTTTAAAATTATTTCCTATTCTTGTAAAATCTCTCAAAATATTTGAAAATCCCTTGACATCTAAAAAAACTGCTATAATTTAAAAATTGGAGTAATAAAACCTTCGAATTAAAAAATTCCCTTCTTTTCCTGATACTCAAAATTCAAAGCTTTCGGTTTCCATATTTTTCCCCCAGTCAGTGGCCACCCTGAAGCACTTTTCGAGACTATATTAAATTATAATGTATTTCGAGGCAGTGAGTCCGTTTCGTAACTTGAATTAGCGTTAGCCTCCTATAGGTGTCTGGAAGGAAAGCTATTTTTTACAACACTATCATGAAAATGGCGTGTTTCCATGCTTATGAACTGCATGTAAAATGGCGTGTTTCGAACGATGTAAATAAAAACGTACGAAATGACTCTTCTATGGCGTTCCGTGACGTCACTATCACGAAAAGGAGTTTTTTCATAAGCATTTCACATTTTCACAATAAGGGAAACGAAGATAGGTAGATAAAGATAGAAATAGGTTGATGTTTTCCGCAATAACTGTAGCGCGTTCGTCTCGCGACGTAGCGTACAGAACGCAAGAAAAACTAATCAGTGCTTTAAATATTAAATTTTGTCATGCAATTTAAATTTTTCCGGAACTTTAACTTAAGCAACTAGCACACCTAGCAACGGCACGATTTAATTTTTTTTTAATATCGAGGGGCTTCGACCCCTGTCACCAAACTCCAGCCTGCATGAAATGCTTTACATGATCTTGTTGCAAACAGGCCAAAGCGATTCTAGGCGAATGTCGCAGGAAGTACGTGACCCACACCACCCTAAATTGGTCAAAGAATGATACAAGGATAATGGTGTACATGCTTACTGGGCAAAACCATTTGAATTACCATAGGCACAAGATGTGTCTGGTACCCAGCACCGTTTAAAGAAAATTTGGCAGGGATGACGAGACGTCCATACACGTCTTAGGTCAACGCCCGGGTCTTGCTGGACTCAGACTGACTCAGACAACAAAACCTCGGGGCAGCTATGCAGGAACCAAAAGAGGTTAGACCGCTACCGGCCGGCGACATTCTAGGCTTCCTAAGGAGGACTGAAATGAGGGGCTAGCTAATATCTAAGTAAAAAGGGAATTTCAAAATAGGCCTGAGTGTCTGTAGGACCCCCTAAGGGCGGGGCATATCGTCCATTTCCTTAATATCCGGAGCTGGGTAAAATGGTACTTAAAATGTATTTAGAATGTAAAATTCAAAATAATTTTTTAATAATATTGTATTTCATTTCGAAAGTCAATTATAAATAATAATTACGTGAAAGAATTATTAATATGTTAAATAAAGAATAAATAAAGAATTACATAAAGAATAATCATTCTTTGTGAATGTGTAATTATTGCATTCCCCATGGATCTTCTTTTTAGGCGCAAAATGCGTTCCTACAGAAAATAGTAATTTTTCTTGCAAATTTAGTATATTATGTTATTTAAAATACTTATTACTCCTATTTCTTTTGTAAAATTTATTAATTTCTCTAATAATTTTTCCTATATCGAATTTTACTACAGAAAATAGTAAACCTTGCTATTATCAAATAGGAAACTTTCTTATAAAAATAGTATAACTTATTCTTTAAATATTAAAATGCCGAAATTTTAGCATTTTGCCCAAATTTGCAACCTATTTTAGTAATTTTTCTAACATAAAGTTCCTCAGTGTGGATAGCGATTTAGGCAAGCTAATTGGAAATTTGTTTGTACATTATATAACTTGTCGAGGGCAGAACCAAAAAAAAAATGGAAAATGCTCTGTTAATATCTTAATGGAACCTTTCATCCTGTTCTTCACTGTAATCCCCAAGATTTTCAAGAAAGTATTCTACATGAGAATCAATGAAATGTAACTTCAAACTCACTAAGGAGGTTCGACTATCAGATGAACACCAACTTTCAGCCCTCATTTTTGCAAATGATGTTCACGAACATTTCACACATTCACAAATAATCCGAGAATTTGAGCAATATGCACCGTCTAGTTTATTCGTAATTTTATTCTAAATTCGAGCACTTTCAGCACTTTTAGCATATCGCCTTACGGGAGGCGATAGTACCAAGATCACAGTTTTAACATACATTCTGCTAACTTAGGACTTTGAAAAACTAACATTCGACGGATGAAACATCGCAGCGGCATTGTTCTGTACACCATAGCTGGCCACTGAAGTTCAAACCACGGTCTTACATACAGGTCTTGACACCACACAAAAAATCTCCCTCTCTGCATCCATTTCTTGTGTCATTCCCGCCAGTAGGACAAAAAACAGTATAGGCCTAGGCACGCTCGACTCGCGTACGCGTAGGCGTAGGCGTTCGCGTCGGTTTAGAAACCATGGGGAACAGTGCTTGTGGACACGCTCGTCAAAACGCAGC
>JAUESI010020327.1:0-11003 GCA_032275145.1 Synergus laeviventris | reverse complement strand
AACTTTCACTAGCTCGGTTCACCCGAGTCTAGCTACAAAAATTACTCTTTCGCACTACATCCCATCTGCTAGATCAACACTCTTACTGCAGGGATCGTATCAAGACTTTCGAAAGAATTGACTCATTGGACTGGCTTTTGGTATACTCTTTTAGTGTCATAAAATGAAGATCAAGTTCGTTGGTTAACCATTTTGGATAAAAAATAAAAAATTTTTAGTATCGCAAGATGGGTTAAAAAAGCCTTTATGGCTAGTTGCGGTGTTTGTGCTAAATATAAAGCACACAGCACGAGACATGCGGTGACCTCTGCAGCATTAAAGAAGGGTTTTGACATTAATTTTGTAAATAGCACATCAGAATGGTCAAAGGAATCTCTTCCCTTTGCGAAATTTTATAATCGACCAATTGTTCAAACTAAAAGTAATGTTGCAGAAGCTATATTGTTGCAAGATTATTCGATTGTACTCGTATGAATTTTGTTATTATTATATAACTTAGGAGTTTCTACATATGTAATTCAAATAATATAAACTTTTTTGAGTAAATATATAGCTGAAATCTTGTATGCATCTCTAAACATCTAGATCAAAATATACAACACTATCTCGACTTCACAAAGTAGAAACTATTAAACAGTTATTAAACTATAATTTAACCATATTTTAACATTACTTTAACTATACTTTAAGTATATTTTAACATAACTTGAAGTATACTTTAACATTAGTTTAACATAAGTGTACTATAATTTAACATTAGTTAAACATAAATTAACTATAATTTAACTATACTTCAACATTACTTGAACTATACTTTAACTATACTTTGATTGTACTTTAACATTAGTTAAATATTAGTTAACTTTACTTTAACTGTATTTTAACATTAATAGTTTTCTTAATAACTTGCCTTTCGAGTTGCACTTACCAGGATATCTGCTTGTAAGGAGCACGATGTTGCCTATTTGAAAAATCGAAAGAATATTGAAGCGAGAAACGCTGCAGATAGAATAGTAACTGAAAAAACGTGGCAACGTGGTTTATCTAAAATATCCGGTATTAGAGAAAGAGCAGTTGCATTAGCTATAACTAACACCATGAAAGTTGAATCAAAGGGAATGGGGTTGGGGAAGGCGATGTCTTTAAAAAATATGAAATCAAAGAAACGAGTAGTAGTGAGGAAGATTGTAGATGCTGCTAAAAAATATATGGTCCCTGGTAACGATACTCTAGTCACCATCAAAGTTGCTGTTGAGGACACTCGAAAAGTTGTTCAAAAGGCTGGAGGTAGAGAAAAGGTGACAGCACATCATATTCTACCTTTTACCCTCAAAATTTGGTGGTAAGTTACAGATAATTCCAATTTTTGCTGAACTCAGAGCACTTGGAGCTCTTACTGGTGGAGCAGAATATTTTCCACCATTGGAGCTCTCAACAAACAAGAGTTATGCTCTAGATCTGGTTGAACTACTCACATTCATTGCAATTCCTGACGTTGACAAAGGAAAGAATAAATTTTATATTGGTGATGAAGTGGTGCCTATACCCCCTGGTAGCTATAAAATTGAAGATATTGAAAAAATGTACAGATGGTACTTGAAAAAAATGATGACTTTTCATAATCATTCCAACCAACAAAGATGAGCTTGAGAAATAGGAACAAAAGAATTTGGAAACAAAAGGTATTATAATAAGTATTAAACCCAACAACATTACGTTACGTAGTGAAATCAAGAGTAATCTTGAAGTGAAATTTAAGCTAAGGTATTACGTATATTGGTCAACATTTGTGATTAAAATCACGTATTCTTGAAGCTAATAAGAATCATACATCAGATTTACCAGTATCTACCCTTAAAGTCATTGCTGTTAGAATTGAGTGCAATATTACAACAGGAGCTTATATTAACAATCGTAAAATTCACATGATTCATGAATTCTTCTCAATAGTTCCACCAGGATATAAGATCGTTGAATTACCATTAATTTCATTTACCTTCCGATCGGCGTAAAATCAATACATCATATTCAGTTTCGTATTGTTGATCAATACGAAATCTTGGTGAATTTTCGAGTATTATTATTATTGTTATTATTATTATTATGTTTCTCAGAGGGCAGCAGCTCGACATTCAGGGCACTTAGCCATTAGGCCTATGTATTGTATCACCTCTGCTTAATCAACTCAAGGTTGCTGCCGATATTGACAAGTATTACAGAAGCCTAGAATTAGACTGGTCCCTTGTCCTATCCGGTGGAAAATCCGTCTGCTCGAGCAGAGCATGCCGGCGGTATGCTAATGTGTCGTAATGGCAAAAGAAGTGGATGTAATCGTCCATACCCACCCCACATCTCTCACATGCCGATGTTGAACGTTTACCCGCAATGTGCCTATATTTAGCTATATTGTTATTTCCCGTGAGGATTTCCTTGGCCTGTGAAACTTCAGGCGTTCCTTTGACCAAGTAACTGTCGTATTACCCATAAGAGCCCTGCTCATGCCGCATCCTGGGCATTATACTATATCCTACTCTCTATTTTTAAAATTTTTTATCCATTCCTTAGAAAGGAATGCCCACTTCTTGCTCTTGGGGACCACATAACCTAGTAATCTCCTTCGACCCGGAATGGCCCGGTATCCAGGTAAGATGAAGCTGGTTATTCCGTGCAATCGCTCGGAGGATTGTTCGAGTTTCCTCCCCTAGCTTAGACCAGCCTTTCTCTCTGCTCAATGTTTTTAGTGCCGCCTGACTGTCAGTGCAGATTCACGGGACTTCGCCTGTGTTTCTCCATGTCATAACTCTCGCGAGACTCCTTGAGGACGAGCATTTCCGCCTGAAAGACTGTGTTGAAACCATCTAGCCTTGTTTTGAGTTTGGTACCACCCTCTACCTTCTAAGTATACGTGTCGATTCCCCCTGCTTCACTCTCTTGAGGAAATGTGTGACACCTCGATGTCTTGCGAGACGCTCTATTCATACGGTGCGAGATAGTCGCTTATTGTTTCGTGTGTGCTATTTATAAATGTAAACATGTAAGCTGGACTTTACTGTGAATAAATTCCGTTCTTTTTTCAGTTCAATTTTATACCTTGAAATTAGTGGTTTCTTGTGTTCACCTAATCACTTTGCGTAATTATCTTATATTTCGACTTTGATCCGAAACAAGCCTATGGACAAACCTGTCCGCGGTCTTTTGGCCATATACTCCGTCCATTAACCAAATGATCTCATGTCTTGGACAAAAGCTATTCTCCCAGCCTCCTTTATTTTGGATGACCCCTGGCTTCCTTGACGATCACCCGGTATATATGATCTAGTCCCGGAGCCTTGTAAGAATCAAAGGACTCAATCGCTTCTGGCCTTCTCTGCTTTAACTACCTTAAATCTAGGTCTTTATCCTATCCTGTGGTATAGACCAGATCGGAACCTCAAGGATAGCTTTTAACACCGCACTGGGGGTACTCCTCCTCACAGAGCATATATCCCTCAGGAAAACCGCATTCATCTTGTCTAGTTTATCGCATGCAGTAATGTCTGCGTCCACCAGAAAAGTGCCGCGAACGTCAGTCTGGGCACTCTGATGGCTCGATAGATCCACACCAGTCCAATAGAGGTGCCAGAAGGTAACCCGCGCCTTCTGGCATAAATATTTGATCTCCTTGGTATAGAGCACCACCTCATTTCCAATTTATATATTCACCAGTCTTCTAAGTTTATATTTCCTAGTGAAGACAACAACTGCCGTCTTGTTCGCTTGAAAGCTAAGGCTCTTTCCCTCAAACCATCCAAGGGTCTTTCTCCGAGCTCTCTGTATGATGTATCCACCGGGAATCGCTATCGGCACTGCAGGTTCCTCTGCTCCCCAGCGTATACCAGCCCTTGAGGTTCGATTGAACACCCCTTCAATAAAAAGAAAGGCGCCTATGCAGAGACTATTAAAAATCAGCTGCCCTTCTATGAAGTTGGTCGTTGATAGAAGAACTGTATCAATTATCTGATAGGCGTGCTGTTCCTTATGAAGGTATACTTTTAAGTGGACCCGCCGTCAGAAATCTGTCGACCAGCCTCTCCAAAGTCTTAAGGAATAAAGACCAGCCTCTCCAAAGTCTTGAGGAATAAAGACAACCCTGGTTTTTTCGCCACACCTGAGGAGTATGTCCGACTGCTATGCAACACATAAAGATTCCCACCAGAGCCCCCAGGGCCACCCCAGACTTCCTTGAGGATCACGCGGTATATACCATTTAGTCTTGGAGCCTTGTGAGGAACAAATGACTCAATTGCTTCTGGCCTTCTCTGCTTTAACTACCTCTGCTGCCAGGCTCTCTCGCCTCTTGAAGATCAGTAAAATCCGGAAAGTTGTTTCTCATTAGCAGCTCAAGCGTTTCCTTCGGAGATTGAGTGAGTTTCTCGTTCTCTTTTTCTGGATATCGGAGCTCTTCTCCCCGACAACCTGCTGGAATTCTATCCAGTTTCGCTGTGTCCGAGACTGTACTGGTTTAAAAGCACAGTTCTCTCTACGAATACCTCCGAGCCTCTTTGATTAGTCGTTAGTGGTGGCTCTGGCTCCCAGGGTGAGTCTCCCAGACCTCTACCGTACCTACCTTTTTCGTCATATTAAATAGCTTCCGAGTCTCCATTCTCCTTTCGGAGAGTTCAGTACACTACTTGAGCTTACGTTGGCAGCCATTATTGAGCAAGGCAGCCATTATTGTTGTCCTTGCTGTTTCTTGGGTTCCAACGCCACTCAACCTTTAGTTTCACTCCTACCACAGCGACTATTAAAAGTGGATGTCTGACAGAGTGGGTTCATTGGTAAGTATTTTATAAACTCTGTTCTGTCGACCGTTGCAAACGTTGGCTTGCACCCTCAATGAGGAGTTCGAGATCTTCCCCTATTAGGTATTCTAGAAGTTCCTCCCCTCTTTGGTTGATATCAGTCGAGCCCCACATCAAGCAGTCGGCGTTAGCATCATATCCGATCAACACGACAAGGCTCTCTACAATACCCTACCATCTTTCTTATGTCCATCGGAGGTACGTCCTTACCATGCGCAAAATAAGCTGATGCTACAATTAACTATTTTTTATTCTGTCCCATCATACTATTCTTCTCTAACTTGACCACAGCTAGTTCCCTAGTTGAGTATTCCTACAAATAGGCAACATTTATGCCTGTAGCATGCTCTGGGATTTCCCCCAAAAGTATAAAACTTCTCCGCGGGCTTAAGACATCGAATGAGACCCTTTTAGCACCACGCTTCTTGCAGTAGCCCAAAGGCTAGGCTTATTTGTACCTTAGACATGCAACTCGTCAGAATCGCTGAGGCACCTTTGCTATGGTGCAGGTTTAATTGGATAATTTGTGCTCTCGTTATCGCCATTTTGACTATCACGCTTCCCATCGATTATAATTCGGCAAGGCTCACCTGGTCCTTAGGAGAGATAGTTCTTAATAGAACTTCTCCCGTGCCTTGATCACGTCAAAAGATTTGACGTCAATCCCAAAATACTAGAAGGGTAAAGTTAGCCTCAAGGGTCTCTACCTTATGGACCACCAGTTCCACCTCAATCGGTACAGTCCGTGATAAAGCCGATCCAGGATACTAGGTCCGCTTGGGTCGTTGTCCCTTCCCCGGTCCCCCGGGCCAGGGGGGGGGATTACACCTGTAACAGGTGAGGTTTGGGAACCATGATCACCGCCGGCTCACAACGTGGATCCTCCGGAACGGGCTCCAGCCCCTGCTGCTTTTTGTTTTTATTTTTTTGTTTTTTCCATCTACCATATTAAGTCCCACGAGTAGTTGAGATTCATAAAAGACCTAAAAGATCTACGGTCGCCCTTGCGTAGACTAGGCTTGTTGACGGGACTCAAGAACCCCGTCAGCTACTGTAGGAGGGCGTCCAGTATCTTCTAGGAACCCTTTGTAATACTGCACCCCTTGTGTCACGCATCCCTCGGCACGGTGCCTTCACACCTTGGATTGTAGCGCAGAGGAAGCTCTTAGAGAGGCCTCTACCCGAGATACCGCTACGCACGGACACCTTTCGGGGAGCTTTCTTAGTTGTTCAATATCCTCGGCCATTGGCCGCCGCCTAAACAAGGGCAGAATCGGTTTATTGAATCTCCCTGCCATTCATGGACAGAGCCCGTTTATAAGGATGTCCTCCCTTGCAATTCCTTAAAATCCCACGAAATCTAGTTATATCTATTGAAATTCCTTAAAATTGCATAATATTTCAATAAGTTTTGTAAAATTCAATTAAATTTCTTTACCATAAGTTCATATAAAGCTCGTGAAGTTTTTTTAAAGTTTGCATAATCACTGGATATTCATTAAAATTCCTTAAAATCCCATGAAATATCATTAACCCCTTAAAATCCATAATCCTAAAATCTCTGAAAATCAGAGGAAATCTGGCCAAACTCCTTGAAATTCTTTAATATTACTCAAAATCCCCAGAAATTTTGTTAAATCCTGTGAAATATAATTTTTCTCCAAATACTGAGAAATTCTATAAAAATATTTGAAATGCCATAAAATCGAATAAATTAATTTTATAATCGCACGAAATAATTTCAAATTCATGAAAATCTTTTAAAATCCTTATCGTAAATTTATAATATTTCCCTAAAATTGCCAATAATATAAAATTCCTTAAAATTCCATGAAATCTCGCTAAAGTCATTAAATGGCAAAAACTTCCTTGAAATTCTGTGGAAGGCGTTAAAATGATCTACCATCCTATAAAATATCATTACGTCGTTTTGAATTCCTTAAGATACCAATAAATCTCATCAGAACCCTCTCAAATTTTTAAAATTCATTAAAATTTCTTAAAACCTCTTAAAATCCCCAAATCAACATCGGAAAATGCCTTTCTTTAAAATAAAAATAAAAATTATATTCCTTAATTTTCAAATTCCATAAAATCTTAGGATTGACCTTGTAGATACCATTAAATAACTTTAAATACTGAGAAATTCCACAAAATTCCTTGAAATGGAATTAATAACCCTTAAACTATGAAATTGAAACAATTTTGTATTTTCCAATTCTGTTCGAATGTTATATGCGGAAATCTTTGTATTTTGTTCGGAGTTATTTTAAAACTGGAATTATTGTTAAAATGACTCAATGTTTCCTCTCGGACTTATGTTTAAGAATTTTTTATTTTTTTTTTGAGCATTTAATATTTTTTTTATTTGTAGAAATAGTTAATAAACTTTAGTTATTATCAGGAAAAAATGTTGCGAATGTATTATATTACTTCAAGCTAGAGTCTAACTACTGTTGGACCTGCGACTCTTAATCTGATGGAAATGAGAGACGTGAAGGTTAATTCCTTATTTCATATGGCGCAACAACATACAACTTATGAAGTTAATTAAAAGTTTATGAAGAAATTCATGGATAAAACAAACCTATTTATGGATGCATGATCAATAAAAATTAGTCACATTGTTGTAATATTACAAATTAAAATTCTTCTTGCCTATATATTTTACTATATACTATTCTATATTATAAAAAAATGGTCAAGATGATTAAATTTATGGAGTAGCTGCGAAAATCAATAATTCAATAGATAGGTTATTTTATTTGTCAAAAATGAGAATCACTAAATGACAAATTTGATTCTTATTAACTGAATTTCGCAGCCAAAAATGTGATGAATCACCAAGGTCGATTTCATTCCATGAGGCTTAATTTTCGTGAATTTCTTTCTCATAATACATATATTATCTTTTACAATATAATACACTCAGAAAAAAGTTTTGTTAAATCAAACAAACGTTTCTTTAATTCCAAGAATATTTTTGTTGCCCCTATGTCAAAGAAATGTTTGTTTGATTCAAACAAAATTTTTTCTGAGTGTAACTAACATCACTATGGTTTGAAAAATCAATGATTTAAAAATAAATTTATCATAACATAATTTCTATTTCATGATAATAAGCTTATGTAAAACAATATAAAAATACCGTTTATTATAATACTTCTCGCTAAAATAATATTTATTTTTGACTGAATTCGGCGTTTCAGAATTTGTGCATATTATTCATCATCATAACATTAAAATCATAATTTCAATATTACATATCCGTCTAACAATCTGAAAATATTCCTTTATTTATTAAAAATATTCGTATTTTAATCTCCGAATATTGAATATAAATTGAGAATTACTTCAGTAGGAGTTCCGCATTCGGCATTCGTGCCCGAATTTCGTTCCCATGAGATCAATTTTTCCATGATGACAATTTCATGAGTTTCTATTGGACACTGACTTCCATGGTGGTAATCAGACAAAATCTTATTAAAGAAATCTAGTGCCAAACTTATCGGCTGATTTGATCTTTATTCCCGACTTTAATGATTGGGCCAATGTTTACGCAAAGGTCAAATGTGTCATTTCTTCAAAAGTACATTTCAGGATAAATAAAATAAATGTATCCCTGTGAAATATAATAATTTGTACATAAAAAATATTTATTTTCAAATTAAGTATAAATATTTTATTTGAATTATATACAGGTATTCGCAATAATTGCTCTTAGCAACAAACTCCTTTCCTCAATGATTTCTTTGATCTGCTTGGGCATCCTGAGCTACACTTGTCAATTGATTTGGAAATATTTTTCCTTTCGGGAGAATATTTCTAAGTTCCCATATTTTGTTTCTGCGCTACTACGCCGCGTAGCTATTCCCTCTCTCGCGACGCTCAGTATCTCTCCCACCTTGGCGACTTTCCGAACTATCCCACCTTTTTCGGAAGGGCCAATCCGCGACGACTGGGTAAACGCCAAGAGGTATAAATACGCACGCACGAGCGTGGATCAATTAGAACTCCAAGAGTCCTCCACCTTGTGTACAAACCTTCCGTAATAAACTCTCTCTTACATTCCCGGTTTTGTTCTATTCCTAAATAGCCACTTCGTTCCCTCGTTCCTGCATGCCTCACTTTCGGGAGGAACAATCCTGAAAAAGACGACGACACAGGGAGTACAGTCCCTCTCATCAGGAGGAGGGTTTACCGTCTGGAGGACGATTTTCGAGATTTCCTCCAAAATTCCAATGTCTCCGACCTCCCAAACCTCACCTGGAGGTCAAATTATTAGCCCTTAGCGCAACATATGCCACTTACCGCTTTCACCAACAATCCTCTAAAGTGGTTGCACTAACGTGGACCTTTCCACTACTGTCATTCTCTACTGTCCCTGGAGCGGAGAAACCTTGCACAAACCCCAACCCTGACGATGGATCGAAAAACGCGCAGTTTCCCAAACCACCTAGAAATAGAAATACTTTAAAATGCACTTTAGTTCCTTTTGTACAATTTTTGTTCTCTGAGATATTCACGCCCAAACTAAAAGGACTACATCAAAAATCATATAGTAGGATGCCAGCCCTGTAGACGCAAGCACTCCTTTTCTCGATCTCAGTCAGGGTCACTGTTCGTGGTTTGACACCCCCCTCCCTCTCTGGAGAATCAAAAAGAAGACGGGCCATATGAATGGTGTCCTGAAGAATATTCCCTAGGGAAAGGATTGACTGCCCTCTTGGGAGATGAACCTCGGATCCACCATTGCTCCCGGTCCTTTTTAGGACCACTCTCTCTAACAATCATTTTATACGAAAGAAAAGGTTCTAATTCTCTGCTACAGCCATACACCCCTCACTGTTGTTAATAATGATAATTGAATTGGTATACCAATAATTCATCATTTTTTAACCCATACATCATTCCATCTCAATCGCACATTTTGTGTTGTTCGTTCTGAATTACAATTGGTGCACCAAAATCTATCACGTCCAAAACTGGATTGTAGCTTCAGTTTTCATTCAAATGCAAAGATTTTCTAGTGATATCGACTTTCAACCAAAGCCATAAGATGGATATAAACATTTTTTATTATATTTAAAAAACCGCTTTTCCATTAATCTATATTGTCACTCTAAATGTAAATTTTTGATTCAGAAGTCAATCAAAGCGCTGCGTAATGAAAAAACAATTACGTTCTACGTATGGATATTTTAATGGTTTTTCAATAGTTTCTTTGTGGTGCAATGCATTAATACTCTTCTGAATCAATATTTTACATATTTCAGTAACTAGTAATTAACGTACTTTATGTACATTAATGTAATTTGTTAGTATAGTATTATTAATTCAAGAGTGAAAACAGCTTAAAAGCTGATAAATTCATCTCGCATACTATACAACGCCTCCTATGCAAGTATAAACGATCGAAGTTCTGCTTAACATTAATGATCAGATATCATAAGGTACAACAGCTATAATTACTCATTGTGGGTTAAGAGGATTTTGAAAGATTTTTATAAATTTGAATTTATTTTGTGCAATTTTAAAAATAATTTATAGGATTTCATGGTATTTCTCGACAGTATTTGAAGAAAGATAATGATAGTTGACAGGTTTTAACAAAATGTCAGGCGATTTTTAGTAATTTTAAGTCACTTAAAGATATTTTAAGAAATTTATTTGAGTTTAGAGAAGTTATTGGTGTTTTATATAATACGGAATTTCAAGAGGTTTGGTGAGAATTCCTTGGAATTTCAGAAATTTTAAGAGGTTTAATAATATTTTGTGCAATTTTATACGAAATTTATTGAAATATTGTGCAATTGCAAGGAATTTCAAAAGTTTTAACGAGATTTCTTGGGATTTTAAGTATACACGAGAGCTTTTGGGCGTTTATATTATTCAAACGAAATATTATAGAATTTCAAGCAAATTTTAATTAAACAAGTATAATTCTACAAAATTTAATGGAATTTCATGAGATTTTATAGGAGTTTAAAGTTTAATGGAATTTTACAAAACGTATTGAAATATTGTGCAATTTTAAGACATTTAAAGAGATTTTACGACATTATTTGGGTGTTTAAGAAAATATCAAATAATTTCACGATATTTCGTTGGATTTTAAGTGATTTCAAGTGATGGAGTTTAAAAGTTGAACGTCCTCAAAAC
>JAUESI010020326.1:0-11004 GCA_032275145.1 Synergus laeviventris | reverse complement strand
CTAAATCTATATCCATATCAATCGTAGAGGAAGATGTGGAGGCCGATGCAGTAGGAACGCTTTCTCCACCCTCTCCCCATTCAAGTTTGCCTCTTTTTGCATTACGTTCTGCTCTCTTATTTATTCTTTTTGTTTCAGAGACATCCACGCTGGCGATTCCCATTAGTCTTTTACCTCTTTGGTCAAGATAGAAGGCATGTTCTACGGCTGGAACCTTCTATTCCTTGGGACAGGAGCACCTAGACAAGTCAACGCACTTACAAGCGGATATGTTAAATAATTCAGAGCAGTACTCTTTGAAGGCGGCGATTTTCTCATGCTTATTACTTTGAGATGTTGTTTTACTCTTCAATGAATTTTTCAACGTAGTGTATTTATTATGAAGATTTGTGAGACATTCTTTAATGCGCTGCTCTGAGACCGTTGGGATAGAAGCAGATTCCCTAATAACTATTAATTTGGAACGGACTTCGTCGGTAATGTCTCCGAACGAAGGCTCCTTGTCTTTTTCTCAAAGACAGCCCTTTTGCTTTCGAACCTCCTGACAACATCGCAGAACGTCAGCCCTCGTTGGCAAAACGTTCGGACCAAATATAGGGCACTGCACAAAGTCTCTCTTTGCGAATTTCGACAAGCTGTGGCATACAATCCAAAGAGGGAAGTGCATGCAGAACCTGAATATCTAACACCAAAAGAACCAACGACGAGACAATGAGAAGAAGAAACTATAATGACAACGTCAACTAGCACCTGCGACTGACCGAACATTAGGCGTGAGCCGACAGTGCGAGCCAATGACAGGTTCTGACAAGTCTCGACCAGTGGCAGGGGGAGGTCGTGGGGTGAAGAAGACCGGGGGGGGGTGCAGCTTCAGTGTAGAGGTATCACAGGCGCTTGTGTGCTCGTAGAAGACATGATCCAGGGACCGCACAATTATTTAAGCGTTTTAGTTGAAAATACGCAATTTTGAGCCATTTCCCCCTCCATGAGGATTGGCATGTGGTGACTTTGGCGACTCGCTACGGACCTTTAAGTACCCTCTGATGACTTTTCATCGTAAAGTCACCTTTGGAATGCATCGGTATCAATTTTAAGCCGATTTTTGCAAAACCTTAAATTTTAGTGTTTTTTAGTGAAATTTCGAGATTTCACCCTCAAAGAACAGACTGAAGATATTAACCGATTTTTAAATTTCAACGTTCGCTGAGTTTCGGATTAGACTGGGCCACTTTTCCGCACCCAGGCGTTTCCTGGACGCACAATGTTGGTTTTTCGCCCCAGCCTAATTAATTAATCATATTAAACATAGGTGGTCATATCATGTTCTCGACTAATGATAATGGACATTATAATAACTACAGTCGATAAGAATGTGTTTTCTAATTAAACATACGCGACTGACTAAAAATAATGTTATGATGGTAACATAAAAGAAAGCAGGAACGGCCTGAGATAACACGTTCATAATATAATCAAGAGGCCTCTTCATATCTTGGTGTGCAGCCGAACGTAAAAATGGCAAACTTATGCTATTATATAGATTATATACAATGGCTGTATTCGCCTATATGTTTCTAGTATAATAAATAAAGATGTGTATTTATATGTGTATATATTTTACATGTTACATATATACATAGATACGTTAAATTTATGTAAGAAATCATTATTTAAGAATTAGCAAATCCTGGAAGGACAAGAGAAGAAACAGTTATTAATAGCATTAGTAAAAGAGACTTTATTAATTAAGTTTCATCGAGGGAAATGCCTAATATATGAACCTCAGATTAAGCCCTGGTGATTGTCTTTGATTCAAAGCAGTTACACTTATAACATCATTTTTTTAAATCATCCTGAACTGGCAAGTCCTCGTCTCTGTAAAGTGAACAAATTTCGTTCGACTTGGGCTTGTTACGGTCGTCGTAGAGTCATTTCCGGATAAAGTTCCGCTGTTTTAACGTTCGAGAAAGAACTCACGAGTATATCGCTAGATTAGTGAACAGATTCAACCACGCATTCTTCACTCAAGTCTACTTAATTCTGCGTGAAGATCTTGCCGTTGTCCTCCGAATATACAGACGCAAGCGATGAATTAACTCTTCTCTTGTCCTTTTTGTTTGACAGGTAGCCTATGCTTTTACTATTAATTTACCAATTATGGAGTTCCGTTTCATGTAATGTAATAAACCTCCTTTCTGCCGAACCCATCTTAGATCTGCGGTTCGATCTCTCGCGAATTGCTGACCTACGCGTCATATTGGGATATATCACTGGCCTTTCTTAAAAAGGCTCACTATCATCGGCCTCCACATTTCTCACAATGCTGCCTTCATCACGGGTTCGAATCTAGTTCTTATCTTACCGCCCTCTATTTCACTTTTTGCACTGAAATTAAATTCTACGGATTGCCTTCCATTCCTATTACTCCGTCCATATATGTTTCCTGCTTCTGAAAGGTTTCTGTTTCCCTCTTTAATAGACGGTATTTCAATATAAAGTGACTCTAAATGGTGTTCTACTAGTTCTTTTGCTTTACGTAATTCTACCGCCTTTAAACACATGCTGGTACCCTTGTAACCGAGTTACAGCGCCCACCCTAATACTTGGTCCTGAGAGTCCCAAACCTGTCCCTGACTAGGACGGGGAGCGCAGGCGCAGCGTAGCATGCGGAGCGCTCACCCGCCCTAGTCTCTCTCGAACCCTCTCCGTAATTTGAATGATTCAGCACTGTTGCGTGCCATCAACCGTCGATTGTTCCCGGTGTTCGACATTGTTCTTCGCCATTGTTCCACATTCCAAATCACCCTAGTACTGCCGTTTTGTCGCCTGGAGTTATTCGCCTTTATTTTGCCAAGCGGTTTCGTCATCACCACGAGAAGTCTGCAGACTTTGAAACGCTTCAGTTTATTTAATAATCTATAAACCTAAGTAACATCAAGACCCGGGAAAATCGCATAATTATACGCCTATGAGCGAAGAACCGATCGATAATTGCGTACGCAATTATAAGATTGAGTAGGGGAATTGAGGTTCATAGGCACTCAGAAAGTTCAGTTGTGATTCAGGAGTCTGTCTCGGCGAGAGCTTTCACAAGTGAAGACGTTGCGCCTGGATTATTTCTTGAGGGTTTCTCCTCCGGTAAGGAGAATCTGGACGTTTGGCTTATTTAGAACATATGAGATTCTTAGTGACTTATATTGAGTAAAAGGTTAATAATTGTGCCTAAAGAAAATTAATATCTCTATTGTGCAACTAAAACGACTTGGGTTTGGGATTTCCGATTATTAAAAAACGAAATCAAAACAATCTTTTTCAACCATTTCGCATATTGTGGCTCAAGATTGTAAAGATAGTTTGAATAATAAGGGAAAATACTCGGATTTGAGAAGTTTTTGTTAAAGAAATTATCTTTTCAAAAAAAAAATGGAAAAATATAGCTTCCGAAACTGGATTTTGAACCGAAGTTGGTTTCGGAACATCCAGTTAAGAATGGAATTTTTGCCTAAATAATATAAATTTTGAAAAAGAAAACTTTCTAATTTCGTGAAATAATTATGCAAACTTTATGGAGAAAAACTCCTAGAATAAGATTTCATGACTATTTGATTGAAATTGCGAATCAATAGAGTAGTTAAAGCTAATATTTCCTTGTTACCAATATATAAATTCATTTGGTGGAAGTATTGTAATTTGTGACATTGCACTTAGTTTACCTAGAAGGAAAGTGCTACTGAAAGGCAATTAAAATTGAATCTAATGTGTTACCTTTACAAACTAGTCAGAGTCGAATAGAGTAAGTCTTCATAGGCAGTATTATGGTACTGAATGTGCAGATTTCTATAGAAGTGAGAACGAAAGCGAACGGTCGATAAGTTTTTCCGTGTGAGAATTCTCGTAAATTTAATAATTTGAATTTAAAAAAAAAGGGTTCAATTTCCACAATCAGGCCCGCTTCTGTGAATCCACTAATCGATAAGATATTTTAAAGTATTTGTAAACTGGATTTTTTTAAATTGAAGTGAATAATTGATTTTAAAGGTAATTGCTAATACAGTACTATTATCAGAAGATCCGCGTCCTGCGGGATAGCGTAGTGCTGGCGGCAACCGGGCGTTGTTCTGGCGGCGAGAGAGTCGTCTCCGACAGCAAGTGGCTTCGTGGAGAGAGCTGACTAATTCGGTTGATGTCTAGGGTGGTCGGTACTGGGGCACTTAGGTACTGAGGTTCCGTACTGGGCGACTTGCCCTGGAACAGGCGACAAGAGACTTGGTGCGATATGACTGACTAATGACTCGGCAGTTAGCGATTCTTAAGCTGGCAGCCGAGATTTTGGATTGATCGGCCATCTACGTCAGGGAACCCTATGATAACATATGTGTTACAGACGTTGTTTAGAATTGTACTAGATTTATTATTTAATTGCCCTGCTCGCGGGCTACTCTATTGCCTCTGCTCATCTCTCCTCTCTCCATTCTCCTCTCTCCCCACTTTCTCGAGGCGAATTGAGTAGAGTGGTACGGTGGTGAGAGAGTATCTGTACGGTGTACTCGGGTATACAAGCCTCTTACTTGTATCGTGCGTGCTTTTGCTTCTGTATTTTGCTTGCTAAAATTGCCAATTAACTAAAATAAAGGGAACTCTTACTATTCTAAACTAACGTGTGCTGTGTTTTAGTGACTATACCACTCAGCCTCAACTAACTGAGGGAAAAACTACTTTTTTGTCCTTTGTAAGTGTATTATTATGCTTATCTCTAACATTTTTGGTCCTTCGAGCCGGATTATAGCTACGTCTTTGAGTAGCTATAATCTATATATAATATAAGCTATATATAATATGTTTTTGTTGTACAAACAAGTGAATCTTAATTGTTACGAATATTAAAGGTTGAAAATTATATTAATATTTCGAAATATTTAACGGTTTGAGATTTGTGAATTTGCTTGTCAAAACTGTGGTACTATAGAATGTCTCTGTGTACTCATGATAAGTGAATGGTGCTGTGTGTGCGCTTTCTCTGTCGAAGTGACAGATTAATAAAATTACTCAGGACTCGAATTTACGTGATCTCTCGCTACTTGGATTATTATTGCTTCTTAATTGTGGGGAATCTGAATTACTATCACAAATATTAAATTAACATTTAGCACTTTAACATTTTTTTCAATATCTGAAGATGACGACCGTTCCCGAATTGATTTCTTTACAGAATGAGCTGTTTTTATTTATGCGCAATGCTATTTCGAATCTGAAAAAATCGGGGAAAGACAATTTATCCAAAAATTTGGTGACTACGCGTATGGTTGCACTTGATAAAAAGTGGAGTAAATTTGAAATCAACCATGAGCAGCTCCTTACAGTTAAGCCGCAAGATAAGGCACTCAGTTATTTCACCGTTGATCTCTACACACAGCTCTATTTTTTTGCTGCAATTTGAAGAAATCGGCTGCCAATCACATCGAATGCTCGTGGAGGCCTATGGTGACAGTGCTTTATCGGAAACAACTTGCAGAGACTGATTTCGTCGGTTCAAAGACAGTCATTTTGACTTCAGTGACAAGAAGCGTGAAAATCGGCCGAAAAAAGTTGAAGACCATGAATTACAGGATCTTTTGGATTAGGACGATACACAAACACAAAAAATGCTTTCCGAACAGTGAGATGTTAATCAACCAACCATTTCCATGCGTTTACATGCCATGGGAAAGATCCAAAAATGGGAAAATGGGTACCCCATGAACTGAACCATAGGCAGATGGAGCGACGCCAAAACACATGTGAAATCTTGCTTGCTAGACACAAAAGAAAGTCGTTTCTGCATCGTGTGGTGACTGGAGACGAAAAGTGGATTTATTTTGAGAATCCGAAACGAAGAAAATCGTGGGTCGATCCTGGACAACCATCAACTTCTTTCTCAAGACCTAATCGCTTTGGACGCAAGACGATGCTGTGTGTTTGGTGGGGTCAGCAGGGTGTCGTCTACTATGAGCTATTAAAACCTGGTGAAACTGTCTATGGTCACCGCTACCACCAAAACTTAACAAATTGCGCCGTGCTTTGCGTGAAAAAAGGCCGGATTATGAAGAAAGACATGAGAAGTTGATTTTTCTTCACGACAACGCCCCATCGCACACGTCAAAAATGGTCCAAAACTACCTGAAAACTACCTCAATTTGAATCCTAATCTACGAGGTGACAAAGCGGAACGGTACTCCTGGCCACAGCTCTTATTCATGTGGAGTCGTATGATGGGAGTCGACACGTCACTCGTGTCTTGCTAGATCAGGGTGCCCAATCATCCTCTATTTTGACATCTTTGGTTCCCAGTTTAAGATTGCAACATCAACGGGCTATCATCACGCTACACGGGATGGGAGATCAAAGGATCTTCCCTACTAGAGGTCTTGAGTTTGTGAGAATACATTCTCGGATGGATCCGCCCGTCAGTTTGGATGGGCGGGTCGTGATTATATCAAAACTTACATCTTATGTACCACCAAGTACGATATCTATGGAGAACTGGACCTATCTGCAGGATCTTTAATTGGCGGATCCAATTCTCAATCAAGGTGGTATGATTGAGAGGATACTGGATGCTGAAACTTACTCACAGGTCATAGAGAATGGAGTGTGCAAGGGACCATTAGGCGGATCTACTGCACAAAAGACATCTTGGGATTGGATTCTTTCTAGATTCTTTGTTAATGGGGAAGAATCGAGAACTCATTACATTGTAGGTTTAGAATGTTCAGTCGATCTGGAATTACTTGACTTGGTACGACGTTTTATTTTTCAGGAGGATATTCCACCTAGAACATTTAAGCTCAATCTGGATGAAGAAGAGTGCGAGAAACTCTACCTCGAGACTTATCACCGTTTGGAGGATGATCGTTACGTGGTACGGCTTCCAATTAAGGATCGTTCAGTTGAACTGGGTGACTCTCGATTCGCCGCATATCGGATGTTGCTAAACATGGAGAGACGATTTCGTCGAGACCCTGAACGATGTCAGAGGTTACTTTCTGCCTCACCATTGTGTATTGAAGGAAACTAGCTCAAGTACTAAGGTGACAGATGTCTTTAATGCTTCGCGACGGACTGATAAGGGAATTTGGCTGAATGACATGCTTAGACAGTCAAGCTTAGACTACGAAATTCGGACATACTACCCTTATGATTTGTGCCATATACAACAAATTTCAAGATATCTACACGACCCGTATACCTGAACACCCGCACTCAGTAGAATACTACGAATTTTACTTGTGTAGGCTTACCTATAAGAAACCCTCACAAGCTTAGGAAGGGACGTCTGTGTAGACGCCATGGCCCTAACAATACGAGAATCTGTTTGCCGCACACCACTAAAAGACTCCATAAATAATGTCACTAACACAACAAATATTCTAGGGTTTATTGACGAACAGCAAGCACTAACACGAAGAATTTGCCGGAAAAAACGCGAGAAAAGGACACAAAAATACTATTTAAACCACAGGTTCTACAGGAAATCCAGCCTTGAGTTCCGGGTCTTCAGTCACTAGTTCAACCGTTGAAGTCTGCAATTGTAAAGTCCAATCGTCGGAAGTTCAGAAGTGTTAAAGTCCAAGTATCGGCAGTGGACCGGCTCTAAGTGAAGTTTGAATCCGGAAAATTAAAAAAAGTTGAACTGGTGTACGGGGCCCTAAGTACCTGTATCAAGTAAAGCAAGGTCACGATTCCCCAGGGAAAATAACCTATCTGCATGGTGCAAATCCAGTGGAGATAAAAATTTCAAGTTCACACAAGTGTAATCCGACGGTTAGAAGAAATGCCAATAACACAAATTGGGTTTACACAGAGTCGAGGGAAATTTTTAAAGGATTAGTCAAATACAACTCTAAAACAACCAATCGGTAAGCTGAAAACTCTCCATACTTTTGAACCAGAACTCAGGCTCACAATATCAACTCGTCATAAGGGTCTTGTTCTTAAAATTGTAATTATAATTTAAAATCTATATTAAACCTATAATAAATTCTATAAAAATCAATTTACATACTATTTATTTGGCTTGTCCTCGTTCCTACATTTACATTATTGTTAAGTAAAACGAGGGATTCACTTTTAACGAATTGGAGTCTGCTTCCAGGTAAGAAAATTAATAATAAAGGTTAGGCAGGACGTAACAATTGTAATAAACATATTGTCCCAAACATAAGCATTAATCCATTTTTTCGAAGACAATTGAATGGATTCAATTGAGATGTTAGAGTTTTGGTCCAACATACCTAATTAACACCACAAACACGATGAAAATAAAGCTATAAGAAAATTTTTGGGAAAGATAAATTAAAAATGTATTTTTAATTTAAAAATATATTAATAGAAAATTGACGTGTGCAAATGCGAGTGAAGAGGATGCAGTTTGCTAGTTAATATGATAGTCTTCAGACTTCAATATTGGTCTTTTGTAAGCTGAGAGGTATAAACACAGCGAAAATTTGGATAGACCAGATAGTAGGTTCCATTAGAGCGGATAGTTTTAATACTGCCATTGAGATTTGTTTTCCAGTGAAAATGCAGACTGCACTGAAAGAGAATGAAGAGGAGTGAGTGGAAGGGAGAGAGTGAGTGAGCAGGGTGATTCCGCGAGGTGGAGACGACCGGCGCACAATGGGGGAAAATTAATCGCTGAAATCTGGGTACAATGTAAAAGAGACGCGAGGTTGGGGTTGACTGGGGTTTATGAAAAAAGGTACGACTCTGCTCGCGAACCTATAAGTCAGCGATTTACTCTGGTACATTGAATCGGCGCCTACGAACGTGAACGCTCACAGTGAAAACTTCCTTACTTTTCTTATACGAACTTGTATGTTATATGTACCTACAAGACGTGTCGCATATGTCTTTCTAACCACAAACCACCCGTTATCTTTAAACCATTCCTTACGGCAGTTCACCTTCAAAAAATTAGTAGGAACATTACCCATTCTTATCTTTCTTACTTTCGCACATTCGATCAAGAGGAAACAAATCCAGCCTATGAACTTTTATCCTAGTAACTCTTTTAATTTCTTTCTGCTTTATTTCTGTTCGATCAACGGATAGATTTATTGCTTTTTATAAAAAATTTAACTACATAAAGAAATTTTTCGCGGACGGACTTAGAGTTGTTAAATTCTCGGTAACATAAAGTCGGGTAACATTAACGAGAAAGTTGCAGTAACTGATGTAATAAGTTAATGAATTTTTAGAAAAATTAAAGTAAGGCTAAATAAATTTTACAAGTAGATATCGGCAGCTAAATACAATGACTTCGTGTTTAAATAATTAAACATTTTCGTAGCATTTAAAAAATATTTTAATTAAAGATGTTTATTAGATTGTTGAATACCGTAGAATATTACGATTAGATGATGTTATATTTTTTTGGTTTACTATCCTTTTCAAATGATTCAACATATTGACTTTTTTAATGTTTTGAAAAAATTCTCTATAGCCCCGCTGGGTATCGAACCCAGGTCTTCAGATTGCCGTTCTGGTCCTCTACCTACTAACTAAGCTATGGAGAACTCACATTCATTTTTCTCAACTCCCTACAAGTTGACAGCGATGATATACATTCTTACAAGATTTTTTATGTCAATCAATTTTTTATTTACATTTTAATTAAATTTAATTTACATTTTATTTTATTTATTTTAATTAAAATTTTTCTATAGTTTAATGCGAGAATCAAATTAAAAAAATTAATAAATGAAAAAAATGACGAATACGCCGTAATAAAAAACTTAAAAGCTACAATTTATTAATTATTATATTAATTATTAGTAATAATAATAATAAGATATTATTGTTATAATTATATTAATGATTTATTATTTGATTATTAAATATTATTATAGAAATAATATTATATAAAAAAGTTATAAAATTAATTTTTAATACTTATACATGAATTTACTGTGTATTGATTCCTTAAGAAAAAA
The DNA here is from genome assembly GCA_032275145.1 of Synergus laeviventris. Lineage (NCBI taxonomy): Eukaryota > Metazoa > Arthropoda > Insecta > Hymenoptera > Cynipidae > Synergus > Synergus laeviventris. Next base: position 1,033 of record JAUESI010020326.1, on the reverse strand, counting down.
ATGTGAATTAGCGTATTCAACAGTGTCTATGTATATTATTTCAATTGGGTACTTATTTAAAATAGTTTATATCATAAAAATTGCTTCCTCATAGAGGAAGCTTTGCAGTGGACTTACGTCCCGGAAGACTTACTATACAACCTAATTTAATCATTTAAAAAAGGGAGTGTTTCTTGTCTTAGAGTAGAATAAAAGCTTCTACATCGGGGTTGAGGATAATGATCAGAAAAATTAAATAACTATTCACACAAACTAAAATGTTGACAATGTTAATTTATACAATGTATTTTACAAAAGCTATGGTCATAGAGATTTTAAATGGAAAATAAGTAAAAAAGCGTTTAATTAAATATATTTGTTGGAGAATGACGATATGTGCTAAACCTCGATGGAGATCCTAAAGTTTGAAGAACTCCTAGAACTGATTTTAAATTAAGGATTTCTTGGGCTCTTGGTTTTGAGAAGTACTCTCTTCTATTTGATTGTTTTTTGAAATAAAGACTGAGATATTATTAATTTTCAAGGTAGTTAATAATATACCTTCAGCAGTAAGTTTTAAAGTTTGCAACGTCAAATAATTGAAAATATTTTCGGTGCCAGATCTCTCATATCAGATCAACTTAACTCAACAAAACATAACTGAACGCAAGATATGTATATTAAGGTTAATGTAACGTAAGATAAATTTCCACGTAAATAAGGCTTTCAACGCAAGAGAATTGATGTAAGATATTTCAAGATAAAATAAAATTCAATTTTGAAACAAAGTATACTATAAATAATTTTGGCTAGCTCGGCTTATCGCATTTTGGTAGAGGGGGTGGGTCTTATCGTTAAAGGTCTAACGGTACCTATGTGCCCATAAATATGGACCAGAGGCAAAAACCCTTTGCATCACCCTCGTCCTGTTCAGGCGTACATCCACATCCCTCTTGCCTACCCAAGTAAAAATATTATGTCTCAAGACCGACTTAAATTGACCCTCATCAAGACCATTCCAAGACTATATTTTCCTGTGGTTTTCATGTCTTGT
>JAUESI010020325.1:0-11006 GCA_032275145.1 Synergus laeviventris | reverse complement strand
CAATCTAAAAAGACATCAGACCTAAAATCAAAGACTCTTCCGAAATCATTATTTAACAAACCAAAGCCGAGACCTTCGCTTCTCTCTCTGCTTTCGCACTGACTCGCAAACTCGACCCCTCTTCGATCCAGTAGGAAGGGCAGAGCTTACTTATGATTAATAATATAATTATAATACTTAAAATTTTAGAATATGCGTGAACACGTTTTTTCGAGCTTTCGGAGGTGCGTGCTCGGATTTAAAATTTCACATTTCAGTAGATTCATATTTACTTCTTCGAGTTTCCAGAGGTTCGCACTCGATTTCTAAATTTTGCATTTCTGAACGCTCCACCTTCTGTCGTCCTTCAATTTCATTATAATTGACTTCTTCAATGACTAATACATCAAATTGTGTCATTTCTTCTTCAGGGGTCGAGGCATTAAAAGGTTCTGTTTCAAAATTGGGGTCTATTAATATAGACTTAGGGATAGCTTGGTTAACCCTATTAATTTCTGAGGTATTAGTTTCATTTTGGGCAGAATTACTTGATAACGCCTCTGCTTTCACATTGGTTTTACTTGTCTTATATTTTACTTCAAAATCATATTCTGCTAGTTTGAGTCTCCATCTCGTAACTCGGGAGCAAGGATCTTTTGACTTTTAAAACCATATTAGGGGTTTATGGTGAGTAATGAGTGTAAATTTTCTTTTCTTCTTCTTCGCAAGTGTTTAAATGGTATCAGTTCGTAGGGTAAGAGGGAACAGCGCCAACCGGTCGGACGAAAGTGACTTTGCATATAATTCAGTGTGGCCGCAATTCAGTTTGCAAGGTGGTTAGAAACCTTCCCAGTCCTCGTTTCCAAATACAAGGAAACAAAACATCATACTATTGGAATTAAATCTAAAGATGTTAAGTATGAGGATGAAGAGGGACTTTTTAAAAAGATTTCATAAACAACGGAAAATATCTTCAAGAAAATAAAAATTCAAAGACCGTGACAAAATTCGAGTTAGCAAGTACAAAAAAAATATCTTCGAGAAAGGATATACACTTAACAGGACAACAGAAATATTTTCTATGGATGGCGTTATGCCTACAAGACCAGTAACATATTGTAATCGTACACTTCTAACCCCTGCAGAATGACATGACAACATACAGGACTGCATTCGCGTTCTGGCCTCCTGCACCGCAAAGCGAGCAAGCGCAAAGTCTTCTTGTACTTCGCAGGAACGATGATTTTAACTTTCTCTCCGCCGTTAAACTCTGGTCTCTTTTCCACAATTCGGTCGAGACATTTGGTGATAAACAGCGCCGTCAATGATTTGACCGCCGGCTAGCTCTTTGTTTCAGAGAGCTGTCTGGCACTCGGTTCCTCAGGTGAACCGGCACAACTAGCTTGTCAAGTGCATTTTCTCGGATGAGAAATCGTCGCAGCTTATTCGGACAGTCCACCGAATCCGTCACTTTTATTTTTAACTCCTGCTCGCCTTCACCGATCAGATATTTATGATCGACATAAACCATTCCCTTGACGAATGTTATAATCTCGGCACTCTGGAAAATATAAGGTCAAGTCCCTCGAGCAGCCCAGACATCTTTCAAGGGCTTACTCGTGCTCTAATCCAGTGCGAATAAATGCAGTATTCAGTATTCACTATTCAGTGGCAATAAATGCAGTATGGCTGGCATTAGATGTAACCAGAAACCCTCTGCGGTCTGGTCAGCTTCAATTCAGGCGGCGGAAGATTTTTTATCTCGCCCAACAGTTGACTCCACCTTCCCTCTGCAATGAAACATTCATATCGCCCTCGTCGACAGCAGCACACGAAATCGAGGCCGTGGAACCGCAATCGACGCTGAGGTAACTCTGAGCATCGCGGAGAACCCTCTGCATCTCCAGCGTTGTCGAGTCAAAAGACAAGCTTCAAGGTTTAGGTCTTGATTTTAAATTCGGTGAAACCATTAGGTTCGGGCACAGAAGACTGAGCCCGTTCCGCTTCCAGCTCAAGATTCAAATTGAGTATCCTCTACTCCAGCTCGAATGTGGATCAGTGTTATAACACTGATTTTAGACAAGTTCTCATCCCATTACCTATGATTCTTATTTATGAACGCATAAATGATCGGTTTTATTGTTCGATTAAGATGGCTCGACTGGATTACTCTGGGGCTGTTTTAACGGAGTAATGATATGTCTGACGCCCCTAGTCAAAAAAAGAGCCCTGATGTCTTTATTAAAATACTCAGTACCATCATCTATAACAATTGATCTAGGTGTTCCCTGACGATCGAAAACAGTTTCTAGCGCCCAAACTACAGATTTTCTGGATCTACGTCGCACAGGGAACAACTCGACAAACTTCGTGTACAAGTCCTGAACGACTATCATATCTGAATGTTCACGTTTGGTTCTTGTCTGGGAGACGATGGTATCGACTAACATTTAGTCAACTGTCCTTTTAATGGTTTTTGATTGTATTTTACCTTGAAGCAAATCTCAAAATCTTCGAAGTAAGAACTAACATCCTTAATCATTTCTGGCTAATAATAATTTTTGTATATCCTATCAAGGATCTTACTACGACCCAGATGTCCTGCAAGTGGAACATGATGATTCTCCCTGAAAACAGTCATAACGTCACCTGGTTCGACTACTTTTTTTCAAGGATGCTCATCATCGATTAGAGCTTTTTCATAATCAGGTCGATAATAAAATAATTCTTCGTCCTTTATCTTCTATTCAGAAAATCTATTCGGGTTGTTTTTCACAAGATCAAATTTGGCCTGATACCAATTGTGGTCACAAATAGAGTTCATTTGAACTCGCTCTTGAATGGCCTCTTCGGCGAGAGAGTACATCAGGGGCTCCATTTGTAGTCCCTTTCCGATGCTTAACCGTAATTTCGTGCTGGTAAAGATAAATTGCCTATCTAGCAAGGAGGCCTATGGGATTCTTCAATCCATGAAGCCTTTGTAACGCTTGGTGATTCGTAACAAACTTAAACGGCATACCCTCTAAATAAAACCTTAGTTTGTCAACGGACTAAATCACAGCAAGATTCTCCTTTTCCGTAGTTCTATAATACAAGTCCGATCCCTTGTTACAAGAAAATCGATTATCGGCTGCATTTTCTCAGGATTTGGCTTCAAACAAAATTTATCGACAATATACCCGAGATATTCAACGTCGTTACAAATTTACGGATAATCTCGCTTCTACTGTAAGGCTTCTGCCAAAAGGAGATCGGATATTCCAACTCGATTACATGTTTTATTAAAGGTATCTCGCCAGTAAACTCTTTACTGAATTTTTCAAATTCTTTGTCCAAAAAATCTTTCCGCTTCTGTGTATCATGTGGAACTTTCTGACTTGTTTACAAGCGGACTCGCTAAGAAACGATCTTCCACTTCCACTGTCGATTATGCTGCGTATTTTTTCGCTGGAAATATTAATTTCGACTTTCAATCTTATGGACCTTTCAGGTTCGCGTACTACATTACCAGGACGATATACTCTTCTCTACACCAATTCTTGAACGACCTTCAAAGAAAGTCCAGTTGGCAACCAAGTTCTTAAGAAATTCGATTTTTCCTTCCTGTCGTCCGGTACGGTCCCCTCCTCCTCGAAACTCTCAGACAAAACAAAAGTCATCTGACAATCCCTCTTGCTCCGTATGCAAAATATGCTCCACCTCGTAATTGGAATCCTTCGAGTCACTGGGAATCTCGACCAACAAGCACAGTTCTAATTTGTTAGATTCACTCAATCTTTCCTTGATCGTATTATTTTCGCCAATATCCAAATCCTTCGACTCGCCAATTCTTATCACCTGCTGTGAATTTCTAACCTCCCTGGACAGTTCTTTCTCAGTTACGCCCGATGGACCGTCGATGTCACTTGAATCTTCTCCACGCTATGGACAATACTTATAAACTTGAGCTTCATTTTATTATGAATTAACTTGCTATTGTCGATAATGTAAAATCGCAATATTTAAATGTGTAATTTTTGGAATGCTTTATGTTGATAATTTCAATGAGAATTTTTTTGTACCCTTTTATTTGAATCTGAATATTTCTGTGGTATTTTAATTCCGGAATATTCGCCAAAACTTCGTAACAGTCGTTCCTTACTCCCTTGTACCTTGTTATATGTTATTATCTTATATTCGGGTCTCGTGTATTGTGTTTCGCCACCTTGTTATTTACATAGCGACTTTTGATTTTAATCTTTATTGATTAATTAGTTCTGATTTTTTGAAATTGAAATAAGATGACCCTGTTAATATTATCTCTAGGAAGGGATGCGCGAGATACATCTTCTCAGTCGTCGCGCACATCTGCATCCCTCCTCTATTACGCTAACGGGTTAAGTGGAAAATGTCTTCGCCGCGGGCTCATGCACCGTAAGTTCGGTGCAAAGGTTTTTCTACCTATCCTTGTTCTTAAGATCTGTGTCGCTTAAAATATATTTTTTATTGTACTTATTAAAATCTAGTTAAGCCTAGCTTATTCCGAGTTAGCAATGTTATCTACTCTATGAGCCTGGGAGTATATCAGATTCAATAATTCAACCTTAAAGGTCAATCGATTCGTCGCGTCATAACGAATCTTTCTTCCCTTTATATAATCTTGGAATTTTGATTATGTGAGAAATTATAGTCGAAAAATCAATTTAAAAAAAAAGTGATAAATGTACATTCAAATTTGAAAATTCAATATTTTGAAAAATATTTCTGCACTTTTTGAGATATTTGTTGTGCAAATAAACCTTATCAATTTATTAATTTATCTACAACTATCTTCAAGTCATAGTGATGGCAAAAAACGGGGGACATACATACATAAATACATATGTACATTAGAGTGGCTCAAAAATTTACATTTTGGAATTGTCAATGGGCATCTTTACAAAATTGTTCTTTACATAAAAAAATATAAGTATTTTTTTATTAAAAAAAAATCATTTTACTACTCGCTCAAACGAGAAATAATATTTGGAGACTCCTAGCGGGCCTTAAATACCCTTCTTTTACTTGAAATTTTCAAAAAATATATTTGAAAATATTGATAAACTGATTTATAGAAATAAAAATATAATGAATATTTAACTTACATATAAAAATCAAGAGTCAAAGTTGAGTAAAAATGAGAAATTTTGTTCTAAATGCATCTTCAAGTTTTCCGGTGAAGAATAAATAAATAAATAATAAGCCACAATAAACTTATTATCCTTCCTTTCCAGCTTCGGTACATGTGCGACGAGAAGAAAGGAGTCCATGTTGAAATCATTTTTGGAAGCAAAATAACTTCTGTGGACCTAAACTGGGAAGGAGTAATAGTTTCTTGAAGGAAAAAAAAAAGTTTCAAGTATCAAAGGGCGTCCTCTAAAGAGGATAAGTTACAGGGTTGAATGCTGCAGTAATTAAAGTAAAAGCCTTTTCACTATCCGAATTGAACCTTAAGGCAACCCTACAATTTTCTTTACTTTTAGTCTTATATTAAAATAAAACTTAAATAGCTTTGAGCGAGTAGTAAAAATGATTTTTTTTTAAAATAAAAAAATAAGTATATTTTTTTTCTTGTAGAGAACAATTTTGTAAAGATGCCCATTGAAAATTCCAAAAGGTAAATTTTTGGGCCACTCTAATTGTTGTGGGTATAGGTTTCCAATAATAAATCAATAGTAGATCTCAATGTAATAAAGTATATTCAGTATAAGTATTTAATACAGACAGCGCGCCTGTCAGAATTCTTCAAGATATAAAAACGAAGTAAGTACATCGCGAGCACTTCCTCGTCAGCGTTGAGCTGAACGAAAGTGGGGAGACATCTCAAGAAAGAGAGAATGGAAGAATGGATGATCAGACGAGCTAGTCGCTCCTATATTCCTTCACTAATGTACATACTATATACATCCGTATGATTTATTAGAATGTTGTATTAGACATTTAACAACTGAAGAAATCATAATTAAACCATTCACTATACGTATCTCTTCATTTTACCATATAACGATATCCTACTCCACTATTACGTAATCAAATAAATTTTATTTTAATTCGCTAATAATCTTATTTCTCTACTTTTAAATTCAGAGCACACTTAGGTGTCCGCTGATCACCGTACTCTTCCATTACGCTATTTTTACGGCCGCTTAATTATGTTGTTCTAAGGTAATAGATGTCATTTCGTGAGAGAGAGTGTGCGATCTTTACAGATTCTTTCAAGAGGTCAAGTATCTGAGAACTAGAAACAGACATCTTAGTCTCAATTCATAATCTTATGCATATATTGTCCAAACTCGATCTAAAAAGTAAACTCCTTAGTCTGCACAGTGCCCCTAAGCAGGAAGTGTCAGAACACAGATGTCACATTATACTGCGGATCCTGACCCGAAAGGACGTTTAGACTCTCACTGCTCACTGCTCACTCCCAAAATCCCGACTGGCCCAAACTCGTTCTGCATCTTACCTCCTCAACTATCCCATCCACTTGTGATCCTCATTTTTCATTATACCGTGGGTGGGAGATGTTGCGTTTGCGAGTTTCGTGATGTAAGATGCTAGAACGCGAACGTAGTACTGTATAATGGGCTGTAATTTCATAGGGGCCAATAATGTACGGTTACAATATCTTTTTTTTACTTATCTGTCACAAATATTTAATTCATATTTTATGTTACATACTTGAATTGCTTATTAATTCTCTAAATCATGTATTAAATTGAGGCTAATTTAGGGTATAATGTATGGTAAACTAGAAAACTTACCTGATAACATTACTTCATCATACTGGCGCTACGAAAGGATATCGGGGGTTAATCTTTTTTCCTCCAGGAAGCTGAAATATATATTTGAAGGGGAAAGCCTCTCAGAATCGTTGACACTTGCGACAAATATTGATAAATTAGTCAAATATCATCGAAAAAACTTCCGCCAAAAAAGAAGAGGAAAAATATAGCGACAATCTATTGGGTGATGGCGAATTCCATCTTGGTTTCCTTTCAGCGTTTCGTCCCGAGTCTGCCACTGGACACATCAGTAAGGCAATATGGACAAAACCTGCCTTAGACGCGTTTGAAGGAGGGAGTTTTATACTCGGAGATTCGGCAAGAGCCGGAAAGAAACCGAGTCACCTTTACTCTCAGCGGCGCCAAGTATTGCCGCTGAGCTATCACGTGATGGAGATGATGGTGGTAGGGAGAGCGCAGTCACTGTGAATGGTTAGTCCCTACAAAAACAATATAATCAGAGCTGCCTAGCATTTCTTTTGATCACTAATATGAACTTCTAGCGCCATACTCAAAATTAAAGAATTATTTAAACATACGGGGGCATAATAATTTTAACTAAGTTATCATAAATTACTAAAAAATATAAATAATGAATCTTTGGATGAAAAGATTGAATAATCATACAGGAATGTTATATTTAGAGAAACTGACAATTGATCGCAAAAATTCAAACTATTCACATCTCAAATTTTTCAAAATTATCTCCGCACATAATTTGATATAGCTACATTCATTTTTTTAGATTGTTTCCTGGTCCAAAATGATTATTCTAATATCCCCTTAAACCCACCAACGCTAAAGAAATAAATTAAATATATCTGAAGAGATTTCGTGAAAAATTTCCAAAATACTTTACAAAAACGAGCATTTTCAACCAAAATAAATATTATTGTTATAATTATTCTAAATTAGTGGATTATTATCCTAGCTATTTATTATTGTTGATCATAGATTTTTTGGCACCACGAAATATTCTCACTCTTTGCAATCGGTTCTAAGCGTGAAGAATACCAAAGCCCCAAAAGAGATCGAATTGAATGGAAATTTTTTAGCACTAAGAAAACGATTAGATTTTTGTCATTTTTAACGATACTTTTGAGAACAAGATTTTCGAGACAAAATTTTGGAGATGCATTCTAATTCTATTCTATCTCTTTTTAGCATTTTCAACGATACTCTTAAGAATCAATTTTTCGTGTCGAAAATTTCAAGATTTCTGGTCAGGATTTGAATGAAGATATTTTAGCACTATGAAAACAATTCAATATTTGTCATTTTCAACGTTGCTCTTAAGAACAATATTTTCGAGACAAATTTTGGTGATCCATTCTAATTCTAGTTTATCTCTTTTGACTCGTTTTTAAACATCAATTCGTTTTCACAGTGCTCAAAAATGTCTATTCAACTCAAATTCACGTTTAGAAACGATCGAAAAGGGTTAGAATAGTATGAAAATGAATTTTAAAAATTTTGTGTCGAATATCTTGTTCTCAAGAGTAACTATCGTTGAAAACGACGAAAATCTAATCGTTTTCATAAGGCTCTAAAATCTCTATTCCACTCAATCGAGGTGAGGCTGTGAAATTCAAATCGAATTCACGTTAAGAACGATTGAAAACATTTAGAATAGTATGAGAATGAATCTTAAATGTTTGTCTCAAAAAACTTGAGTAGATGTTAGAATAATCATTCCGGACCAGGGAACAATCTGAAAAAATCAATGTACTATAACTTCGATAATTTAGAAAAGTGGTCATATTATCAATGGATAAGATCAGAAAATATTTACTTAATCTTTCCAGATTTGAATAATTCAGCTGTGGGGGGGGAGGTAGAATATCAAATTATGTGAAGATAATTTCGAAAAATTTTAAATAGTTAGAATTTTTGCGAACAATTGTCATTTTTTCTAAATATAACATTCCTATATGATTATTGAATCATTTCATCCAAAGATTCATTATTTAAGTTTTTTAGTGTATAATTTATGGTAACTTAGTTAAAATTATTATTCCCCTGGATGTTTAATTAATTTTTTTATTTTGAGTATAGAGATGCTAGGCAGCTCTGAATATATTGTTTTTAAAAATATTTTTCGGCTATATTTTAATAATTCAGTAGTATTTATAGCAAGTGTCAACGATTCTGACGGACTTTCCCTGTCAAATATATATTTCAGCTTTCTGGAGGAAAAAGATTAACCCCTGATACCCTTTCGGTATGCCAGCATTTCGAACCAATTTTTTCAGGTGAGTTTTTTTGGATACATTACCCCCTAGATCATAAAAACTTTTTAAAACTCATAAAACTACAAACTTTTAAGCATCAACGTGAACTCTTTTTTTAATTAATTAACGTATTTCAGCATTATTCCGTGTTTATACGTGTAAATTGTTGTCCTTGAGTTTAATTTATAGAGTGAAAAAGTAAAAAAGTCTGAAGTCTTAAATTTTCCTGAATATTAGAAAAAGCAGATTCAGGCTTGTCGAGGACAAGAAAATTTATTTTGCTACAATTAATCATCAACTACTCATGCTTTTCTCTTCTTTCATCTTTCAGCCTAGCGGCAACTATCACTGGGACAGCGCTTAGTGTATTACGTGAGTAAATATAGCACGTGTTTCCAATACACGTCAAACATAAATAAATTGACGATGTAATGCATGGAAAGACCCACTTAGATTTAATTACCTTTTTTCTTCTTTAAAGAGCATTATATTGCAGGTATCTAATGTATTCCAAATATAATCTTCCATTCATATTGATTTCAAACTCCACTTAACACGCATAAATATAGTCTTATGTATTCATGGCGCAGTTAGCAACAGCTCGTGTGGAAATTGCCCAGCTTAGCCATTTTTAAATGTTGGCCCTTTCTAGGGCCTCTATATAGTCCTCGCTGGGGGCTACAATGATTGCCTCTCTTGTTGTTTTTTAAAATTTTATAAGGCCACCCTACGTATTTGCCCCTTTATAAAACATATATTTGTCATAAAGAATTCTTCGTCCGATTCAAATACTGATCATAATCAAATTGTATTCATTATCAGCTCTGCGTTCAGATACGTGTGCGTAACCAATGGAAAGCGGTGGAAAGACGGGTAAGAGGTAACTTAACCTATAAATAATTCGACTATAATTAAAAAAAAAATTATATTGGAATATAATAACCCTTTTTCATTAATTATAAAACAACTGTCCGTCTCAAACCAAAATTTAAGAATATTTTATCATGGCAGCAGAATGGTAAACTTCTGTAGGACCTTCGTACACTCTTTACTGAGATTTTTGCAACATATTCCATGTGCTAGTTGAACCGTGGGGTTTAGTTGCTAGAGGTAAGTTGCGTCAGATGCGTTGTAGGTAGATTGAATCCCGGTCGCCGCAGAATTTCTTCTGATTTTTATAAGTATATATATAAAAAAAATGTATAATTTAAGTATAAATCTATGCCTTCTACTGTCTTCTAAATCTTAACCCTAGAACCATCCATAAGGAACCATAATTCACTTTAACTATTCGGCATTCGACCTAGTTCAACAAACGAGTGCAATAATTTTCCGTGTGATTTCTGTGCGGAAGTGAATATTTTGTGGGGTTCGCTTTACCCCTGTTGGCGGTTTAAGTTATAGAATTGTCTCAATAAAGAAATAAAAATTTTTATGTCAAATCGGTTCAAATAGATGTTTTAAACATGATTTAAAAATTAGAAATGTAAAAAATGTTTGAAATTAAAAATAGCAAAAAATGAGGTATAGTATTGTTATGCTTAATAAAGAACAACTGACTGTTTGTTACTAAATTATATCAGCTTCCTGATATAGCGTTCTTTATTATATTTCCAAAGGTACAAGTTTCTTCTCCAAGCTTTAGGAAGAGACTGACCCTGTCTACCGCGCATAAGCCACCTACGACTAGCGAGCAGCTGCACATATGGCCCAACTAGATGAGGGGGGAAGTAAGGGCAAAGTCCCATTCGTAACAGTCCTCCCTTTAGGTCGAGTTTAGGCCTCTAAACTCTCACTCTTCTTAGCTTATTAGGGGCTTCGGGTTGTAATAGACGTGGTGCGGTTGTACTATAATTAACTACATGTGTTGGTGTTTCTACAGTAGTGTTGACACAAAATAGACATAGGCGTTTGGGGACACATGATTTGATACAATCGAAGATTCCTATTTTATAAAGTATAAATAAGGTTCCTAAGCCTAGTGCTCCGTATCCCA
>JAUESI010020324.1:0-11023 GCA_032275145.1 Synergus laeviventris | reverse complement strand
ACCAACGGATCTTATAAATCCGAATCACAACCGCGAGTGTGACGCCAATGCCGGTCCGTGCACGTGCTGTGCTTTGTATATTCTCAGTGCAAACCAAAGTATAATCTTAAAATAAATTCTGGGTTTTTTATGCCTTCGCGGCTTTTTCCCAATCAAAAAATAAGGTTTTAATTTCTTTCCCTCAAATCCATTCCTTTCAGTGAATCCAACTTAAGAAAACAAATAATAAAAACTGGACTGCCAAGCCACCTAAGGCAAAGCAGTCACACAACAATTCATATGCTTCTGACATACTCTTTTGCCGCAGGTTTGACATTCGATCAAACAATCCGCGAAAGTAGCCTTGTTGAAAACCAGCAGGTATCCAGGGTAACAGTTTCCGATCGCTTCTTTTTTTGTCGGGAGGTATGTATGGTTGCTCTTGATACACAATTTGATAACGAGGGAAAAATAGGAGGTGTCGGCGAGATTGTCGAAATTGACGAATGCAAGATCGGTCGCCGAAAGTATGAGCGTGGACGCATAGTATAAGGTTCATGAATCTTGGGAATGATCCACAGAGGGCATGCTCATTCTTCTAGATTAGAAATCTGTCCTGACAACAAAAGAGACAAAGATACCTTGATCTCTTTGATCAAGAAACATGTAGCCCCAGGAACAGAAATCCATACGGACTGTTGGAAGGGCTACATAAATCTAAACGAGCATGGGCATGTGCATCTCACCGTGAATCATTCCGAAGAATTTGTGAGCCAATCTATAGGCGCGCAAGTTATTTTTGGGAACAGTAATTGGGATGCCTTCTCGCCCTCATTAAACGCTGCAAAAGGGGTCGTGTGTGACCTAAGTTATTTCTGTGATCAGCCTTAGGGGTGCCTTCTCGCCCTCTATGACACGTTGGAAAGCGGGTCGTATGTGGCCGTAGTTATTTCTGTGGTCAGTCATAGGGGTGCTTTCTCGCCCCGCCCCCCCCAATGACACGCTGGAAAGGGAGTCGTGTGTAACTTGAGTTATTATTGTGACCAGTCACAGGGATGCCTCCTCCTTTATGAGACGTTGGAAAGGGGGTCGTGTGTGACTTAAGTTATTTCTGTGGCTAGTCACAGGGGTGTCTTCCCCCCATGAGACCTTGGAAAGGGGTTCGTGTGATACCCAAGTTATTTCTGTGGCCACTTATAGGTGTGCCTTCCCCCCCCCCATTTTTCGTTGAATAGGGTATCGCGTGACCTAAGCAACTTTTTACTTCGTACCGACACTTCCCTTATTTTCTCGAAAACTATTAGTCGTAGTGTAAAAACATATTTAATATAAAATATGTATTTTTAAAGGATCTACAACTTTTATTTGAAGCTTTTTTATCAATTTTCACTATTCACTGAGATAAACGTAGAAAAACATTATTTTGTGGGGTTTTCATGGTTTTCACCATGAAAATGAAATTTGCGGGCATTTTTACTATCATATTCGTTATCAGCGCGTCAAAATACATAGGTATACAGAGTTTCAAATTAATCGGAGGTAAGCGCTTTTCGGAATTCCACCCCGTTTCTCTCCCAAACTTTACTCGTGCAGTATTAAAATTTTGCATGTGGCGAGTGTGAGATAAGAGTGGGAAAATTTATGCATTTGGGAGCTCATCGTTTCTCAAGTCACAAGTGTGAGTGACAAGTGACAAGTGTGAGTGAACCGTGTTCAAATTTGTACATACAAGACAGCAATCGCTTGCTGATTGTATTTCGAAGAAATTTTGTATAAAGGAGTCACAATTTACACGAACGAATTTTCTTTGATGACGAGAACTTCAAAAAATCGCAGTTCCACTCCCGAATCTATGGTATTTAAAAAATGGTGTTTATATTATTTTAGTTAAAGCAATTAAAAAATCTCGCAGATAGATTTACAATATATCTTTTTCAGAATTTTGAGGAGCAGTATAAAACGCCTCAAATGTCACCAAATCAAAGTGGGATGATGGTTAAGAAAGGTAAGAAACTTTTTCAAAGTAAGCGCAATTTAGTGTTACTATAAAATGTTGAACAAAGAGGTAGACGACGAGGTGACATTTAAAAAGAGGAAGGGGCAGGACAACATGAAATGCTTTGAAATACGTTCAGCTATAATCCCCCAGGCCCTTTTCTAGTTGATGGTAGAATAGCAACCCTAAAACAGTATCTCCTCCGGTTTGAGGGAGAGAGTACTCATGAGGGAGATATGAGGGTGGTAGTTCAAAATGAGTGAGAGGGAGCATAACAAAAACAACAGGAGATGGATTGACTCGACTCGCAGTTTCATTTTAAAGCTCTGGCTCAACATCATACTGTCACCGGTTGCAATTGATTGCCATGCAGAAGAATGTGCATACAACTGATTGTTCGTGAAACCTCATAGCAGATTGATGTTCCACTTTATCAAAAATGTCCATTTTAGTGCTCGCATTTTCAGAAATATTTCAGTTTCCAATCGATTTAGTAAAAGTGGCAGGGCTTATGGAAGGAGATCACCGTATAAGATAGAATCTCATGTATGCATATTCCAATAACTGTATGTATAATATTAGGTAAACGTAGATGATTCGAAATTATTTGCAATATTAACAACACATATTTCCTGATAGTAAACCTGAGAGTATAAAATAGTGGATAGCTAACAACGCAGTGAATATTCAATAAATTAATTAATCAACGAACGGTTAAATTTGGTGCGAGAGGTCGATCGCATCGTATATTCGCTCTGGGATTTATGTAGGTTGTAGAAGGGTTTGCGTCGTTGCTATAGATTACGAGCTTTAATGCGGCTTAACCTACGTAACGAAATGAACACTGACATGTAACATGTCTCCCGCATTTCAAATTGACATCAAACATGTGAAATATTTTCCAAAAATTGTAACCTCCAATAAATAATGTTCATTCTTTTGTGGATTTAGAATAAATATACAATACATGCATTCATAAAAAAATTTAGAATTGCCCAATTCGAACAGAAATTATACTATAGCGACCAAGTCAGGTTCTACCTAATTTGCAACACTCTTATCAGGGTTCTAGATAGAAAATCTATTTAGCGCCTAATTAGTTGATCAAGCTGATCTAACATTCTATTGGGGTCCTTGCTGGGCAGTGAAATCATTATAAGTGGGGAATAATATTAATTCTCTTGTGTTTTCTCTTTAACAAGATATTATGAATTGCCAAGTCTTAAATGACTTAATATTTTCCTTAACTGTTTAAGCTCTCGATTATCTTTCATAAAAGTCTTTGTATAATTCACTAAATTAAGTCGAAAAAAATCAGAAAAATGTGGGATTAAAGTAGGTAAAACAACACAGTGAAAAAAAAATTGTTTACCAAGTTCATGCAACTTTGAACAAAGTCTCTATAGGAATTTTGAGAAATATTTCTTCTCGAACTTTTTTAACAAATCAAAACATTTATTTAGAGTTATTTAATTTGTAAATAATTACTTTGTTTTTTTTTCAAAAGCAAAACTTCACCTGGCAGACTTGGTAAATTTTCAAATTTTGAAAGTCAAATTATATAAACGATGTAGTACATAAATCGACAGGAATTTAAAATTACGTAAGAATTAATGATGCTTTTTTAAATCGATTTCAAAATTACTTTCTAAACAATTTTCAAGATTATATATTAGGGTTTTGTTAGTACCCCGTTTGTTTAAAATAAAATATAAAAATATACGTATTTTTTTATTTAAAAAAAAGTCATTTTTAGTTATTTACTTTCTTGATTTCGAACCAGAAACTATAATTCAAATTATTTAAGCTTGTATACATACTCATTAATTCTCTCACCAGTGAAGATCCATTTCATTGAATTTGTATGCCCTAAAAAGTTTAAAAGAAAATTTTAGGCGTATCAAAAATAGCACAAAATCGTAATATTTGGAGACTCCCAGCGTGCCTTAAATACCCTTGTTTTAGTTGAAACTTTCAACAAATATATTTGAGAATATTGATAAACTTTTATACAAATAACAATATGATAAATATTTAACTTGCATATAAAAAACAATAGGAAAAGATAGGTAAAATTGAGAAATTTTGTTTTAAAAGGGGCCTTAAAGTTTTCCGGTGAAAAATATATGTTAGCCGCAATAAACTTAACCATCCTTTTGAGCTTCGGCACTCGTACATCACCTGTAAACAGGATAAGTTACAGGGTTGAATGTTGCAGTAATAAACATATAAATGGGTTAAATTCACTATTCGGAATGAACCTTAAGACAACTCTATAGTTTCTTTACTTTTAATCTTTATACATTAAAATTAAAATTAAATCGCTTTGACTGAGTATTAAAAATGATTTTTTTTTATAAAAAAAAATACATATATTTTTTTTCTTATAAAGAACGATTTGGTGAAGTCGCCCTATAAAAATTACAGAATGTAAACTTTTGGACCACTCTAATATATATTATATATATTCAATAGTCATATTACTATTCTTTTTCTTTTCCAAACCGGTTCAAAATTCACAATCGGTTTAAAAATGACTAACAAGTTAAGTTATGAGTGTGCCAAGTCACGATAGGCACAAGTATCGATATAAATTTGCGATTTTAAGTTTTCGACATTTTTTGGAAAATACAGTTTTATCTGAATAAACTAAAAATGTCTTGTTTAAAAAAGTAAATTTCAAACTATATTTTGGGGTGATCGATTCTTCAATTAGGTACATTAACTTATGTATCGTCTACTGGAAGTATAGGACTGTGGTGGACGAGCTAGTCAAAGTGGCTACCTTCTCCCTGCCACAATCATCAGGGTCACAAATTTTAGCGATATACTAAAGGGTGAGAATGCATGCTATCAAAATTTGCCTTTCAGCGTTTCGTCTCGGGTCTGCCACTGGACTCATCACGCACATGAAGGGTGCCGGGAATCGAACCCGAGCCGTCCTAATTCTCAGCGGCGAATACTGCCGCTAAGCCATGACGTATTGGTGATGATTGTGGTATGGAGAAGGTAGCCACTTTGACTAGCTAGTCCACCACAGGACTAACCACTAATGACACCTAGAAACTCTACAGTGCATTTTCCAATTTATACTCTGAGGTTTTTTTTCCGAATCCCATTGTAACTTCTTATTCCTCAAAATATATTTCTACCTTTAAAATTAATACTAAAATAGTTCAGTTTATTTTTATTTCAAAAAACGATAAATGTACTATAATTTCTTTAAACGAGCACAAAACTATGAATTATGATTACATTTTGTAACTGGATACAATCTTAAGATATCTTCCGTACTATACTTACTTCAGTAAAACGTATGAAACTTCAAAAATATATTTATCAATATATTTAGGAGTAATTTTCATTTCATATGGCTACTAAAATATCTAGGAGCGCAACCTGCCAGGTGTACATGCTTAAATCCGCTGTTTGCTCAGAGATGGCGGTAGTGAACATATTTAGCTAAAATAGAAACGTCATGCTTTTTTTTGTGTGGGTTCGACACCTGTCTACATAAATCAGTGCAGATAGTCAATTTTTTTTATACAACAACATAAATTTTTCCTAGAGTAATTATGTCTAGTTTTGTGCCAGAAAAGGAGCATTTGCGGGAAGCTCTACTTTTTTGCTTCAATTTGAAGAAATTGGATGCCGAATCACATCAAATGCTTGTGGAGGCCTATGGTGACAGTGCGTTATCGGAAACAACTTGCCGAGACTGGTTTCGTCGGTTTCAAAGATGGTCATTTTGACTTGAGTGACAAGAAGCGTGAAAATCGGCCCAAAATAGTTGAGGACCATGAATTACAGGCTCTTTTGGATGAGGACGATACACAAACACAAAAATGCTTGCCGAACAGTTAGGTGTTACTCAACCGGCCATTTCCATGCGTTTACATGCCATGGGAAAGATACAAAAAATCGGAAAATGGGTTCCCCAATGAACTGAACGATATGATAACTATAGGAGCGACGCCAAAACACATATGAAATCTTGCTTGCTAGACACAAAAGAAAGTCGTTTCTGCATCGTGTGGTGACTGGAGACGAAAAGTGGATTTATTTTAAGAATCCGAAACGAAGAAAATCGTGGGTCGATTCCGGACAACCATCAACTTCTTTCTCAAGACATAATCGCTTTGGACACAAAACGATGCTGTGCGTTTGATGCGATCAGCAGGGTGTCGTCTACTATGAGCTATTAAAACCTGGTGAAACTGTCGATGCTCACCGTTACCACCAACTAATCAAATTGCGCCGTGCTTTGCGTGAAAAAAGACCGGATTATTAAGAAAGACATGAGAAGCTGATTTTTCTTCACGTCAACGCCCCATCGCACACGTCAAAAATGGTCCAAAACTACTTGAAAACACTCAACTGGGAGGTTCTACCTCATCCCGCTTATTCACCAGACCTGGCCCCTTCTGATTACCACCTGTTTTCGTCGATGGGTCACGCGCTCGTTGAACAACACTTCGATTCGTACGAAAACGTCAGAGAATGGCTTGACGAGTGGCTTGCATCGAAAGATAGACTTTTTTTGGCGTGGTATACACAAATTGCCCGAGAGATGGGAAAAATGTATAGCAATAAGCTACGGAAAATACTTTGAATAAAGTTTATTTTATTTTCTGCACAAAAAATACTTTCTTTTGCCTAAAAAACAGCGGATTTAAGCTTATGCGCCATTTCCTAATTGAATAGCACTCTTTACTATTGTTTTGAAATCTTTATCGATATACGACTACGCGTAGAAGATTATACCCAGATAAATTTCCACATTAAAAGTAAAGTTATAGTTCAAAGTTATGAATTTAACTTCAGAATCATATTATATTAGTGATAGGCGGTTTAATCTCGTCTAAATCAAATGAATGTTTAAAACTTAATTGCGTAATTTGTTTTCTACGAGTATATATTTAACCATTTATAAAATTATCATAAGATATTTTTACACTGAAACGTGTACGTATTGTTTTTATTGAAGGCATCGCAAGTTGTATTTCTCTTCCTTTTAATAAATTTAAATGCAGAAAAGAAATAAATTTCTCAGAAGTAACACACCTATATGGACGCGAGAGGTATAAAAATAAAGAGAGATGAAAATACTACATATATGTGAGACAGTCAGACTGAAGAAGATAGATACAATAGCGGAAGCTAAACCACAAGGAAACAGCAAGATATCATTATACATATATATTTATTGAAATTCGAAGACCTCTCGTTTGGAGAAAAAATGTAATAAAAATTCAATGAAATTATAGTTCCAGAAACGTTTGACGAAACTTTTTGACTTTTCATGTGAAACATTTTACAAACATATTTTTCTTAACTCAAGGAATATTCGTATACTAATTTTTTCAACTTTAGCTTCTCGCACCATGCCAGGAAAAAGATACAAAATTATGCTGTTTAAATGCTGCGATACTATTAAAATTTACTTGTAAACAATGAAAATATTTTATTATTTCAGAAATTGTTATAATCAGAAAAAAACATAAAAATTCGGACTACTTTTGATATATCTTCTTTAAAATTGTTAAAATGACTTTGTTCTGGCAGCTGATTTGATGTAACATTTTGTATAAAGCTTTCAATATACGAGAAGGTAGGTACTTATGAGAGAGAAAGATGTACTTCTCATTCCATTAAAATTAAATGAACTTAAGCAATCATCTAAAAACAGGTGTTCATAATTTTGATCAGAACTCTATGAAAAAAAATCTGCCCTCTTCATCACGGGCATATTCTTAATGCACACCTCGCGCACGTGATTCCAACGTGTGCATTACGAAACATGCAGAACCTGCGCTTGGCACTCGATATTATATCTTCATGTGCTAATTGGTACATAAATCGAATCTTTCGGGATGCAAATCTCATATTTTAGCGAGAATTTCTATAAATACTAGTCTTGCTGATAGATTGATAGCTTTCAAAAAAAGTTGAAATTGTATACCAAAACGTTGTACGTCGACGAAGAAAAGGTCGTCGACAGCAGAAGTAAGTACTTTTATAGTGGATCATGGTTAGACTAAAGCGATCTCTCTTATCGTGCAAGCGATCCTGCAATTGATCACAAAATTCAACAGATTCGCTTTAGCTGAATAAAACTAATTTTTCTAATTATCTACTTCCGCAGTATTGCTGAAAGATTAGAAAATATATTGACAACATTATATGTTTCCCAAGATTTTCAGTCTTTTCTCAGTTTAGCAAATATTTTTCCAGGTGATTCGCATTAATAAAGAAAGAAAAAAGAAAAAAACCTTGCACCATGCTACAATTTGGAAATTTTTTGAAACATTTTTTTCTACATCAGGTTCTTTAATGCGTCTGATTTTAATCAATTCCCATATTTAAAATACACTAGATTAAAGTTAAAAAGTGAGTAGAGACGGAACTAAGTTGATGAAATATTAATTGCTTTTTAATGTGTTTTACATTCTTCAATTTTCTTGTGGCATTATATTCACAAAGTTTTAGAATGAGTCATAATTACGACATTAACATGAGCTGTTCCTTTTTCAATAATTAACAAGATTGCTTGGACAATCGTAATTTCCTTGATAGCAATAATCTTCATTGCTACAAATCATCGTGAAAGAGACAAAAACCCGACTGAAATACGACATCTGTCGAAATGAAGGTAGGACATCCATTCTGGAATAGTTCTGCATTAATTTCTCCTGTGTCATCGTCGAAACTAAACACGTTTCTTCTTCTCGTTGAATGCGAATTTAAGCCTATCCCGTTCATTATGATTTCAGAGTTAGGGCCACAAAGTGCGCCCCCTTCATGACAGACTTCAACGTGACAGAATCTGTAATAGGGCGCCCACCCCATTGCCGTTGGGGCAGTAACTCGCCACTCGTCATTCGCTAGTGTTTCTATATGGTGATTTCAATGCAACCAAACATTTTTTTCTACAGTGGGTCGATTATGTATCTTCACATTCACTGTAAAAAATATTTACAATTTTTATACATCACCTGCTTACAATGCAAAAGGTCTTTTGAATTAAGATACAAGCATTGCAGAGCAAAATATACGTAGGGGTTTTTCGCTTTTTCCTTATTGGTCAATATAGGTGACCTGGGAGATAATTAAGAATTAAAAAGTTTTTTCATTCAATTTTCCGATAAGTTTCAGTCATTCCACAGAAATTTGTTTTTGCTCATGCACTCAAGCGGCGCGCTTGATTGGTGCAGCTTCATCATTGCATAACTCAAAAACTAAAACTTCAATGCATTTTTGCTAAAGGAATTTTCGATGGTTTTTTCTTTCTCTATACAGCTATCATATAGTTCCGGGTAGTTATAGACCTGAGACACCTCGTATAATGACTTGCAAACTCAATCTGATTTTTTCAAACTTGTCCAAGTCTATGTGTAAACTTTCAGTGCGAGTTCACAGATGTATACTCCTTAATTCAGGGGATGCGTGTCTCATTATTATCGCAACAACTATTTTTTTTACCTCGCCCGTGTTACTGGCTGATACGTAATGTCATGTATGTTGGAATTGTTTGAGCATTGTGAGAGATTTCAAGTCACACATTTGTTTTCATTACGATATCTTTCCTGTGTTGTGGCATCTGAGACAAGACTTGTACAATATTTATATGTCCTTTACTCTGCCTTTTCATCTCCATCCAGTCCTAACTCCACTTTATCACGCTTTACCCGTTTTTACACAACTGAGCTTCTCATCGTCGTTTTCTCACACGCGCACCCCTACTCTTCAACATTCTCTTCATTTGCGACGCACTCTTGACTCAACGACTGTCTCTAATAATTGTGCACGAATCCAGGCAGGTTGTAGTTATTTCTCCGCAAATTATGGCAGCAACTCTCTTAGTCTCTTGGAGTTTATAGTGCTTATAAAATGACAAGGGCCTTTTTCATAATGTAGGATGCTCGATGCTTCTGACTTTTAATTATAGAAGAATGGTGCCATCATCTTGAGAAAAGCAGTTATTCAGTTATTCTTTGAGTTAATGTAGCAATCCTCGAAAGGCACACGAGTTCAAATTCTGATCCTCCTGGACAGGTTCAACTAAGGTCTCATTTAGTCCAGCTTAACCCTCCACATCCTCTTTTCACTTTTATTCGACAAAATAACCTGCTTTAATACTTTTTTAAAAATATGTCTTTAAAGTAAATAAGTAAATATAAATAAATAAATAGTAACCTCTCTGTTTAAAAATAATAAATCATAATATCAATTTTTACAGAAGATTGAAGTAATTAATTGAGCCACCGGATCAAAAATAACACAAAATTTGCCGTGTTGTTTCGGGTCGTCCGAGTTGGCCCCTAGCTGTGAGACGCGCATATTTCTTCAATATAAATTTGAATGAACGGATGAATGGCTGTTAGAAAAAAAATTGTAATATCTTCTACTGTTTCTGAAAGAGAGTTAAAAAACTGGATTTTGTGAAGAACAAAATTTAATAAATATTTTGACTTTCACTCGCTCCAAAAGTCAAAGTTCTGAATATTTTTACATGAAAATTGGAGGAGTCATGTTTTAAACTGTTTCAACGATGATCCATATGCTTTTTTAATTTTTTCCGATTTGTTATAAAAAAAACATATGATGCATACAATCGTATAGTAAATAAAAAAATAAAAATGAAATTCAACTTTCTAAGAAACAAAAAGTGATTGCATCAGTTTATATGCAATTATCTTAAAAATCAATAATTTAATAAATACACAATTTTTCTTTTCAATTCAAGGATAAATATATCTGTTATTATTAAATCCGACGCGGCGGCTCAAGTGAGGCTTATTAATTAGTCCTCAAAATCTGCAAAAAATGGAATTATGTATAATATTCGAGGTATTAAAGAGGTTTTGTATTTTATTTAAAAAAAAACTTCTCTAAATCCTCCTAAAGCCTTATATATATATATATATGTATAGGCTGTACGTTGTCACCTCCGAAATCGGAGGTGACAACGTTTAGCACTATTTTCAATGTAAATCGACTTTAGGGGGTGTATAACATCATTTGGCGAAAAAATGTTGGGAGGTGACA
>JAUESI010020323.1:0-11043 GCA_032275145.1 Synergus laeviventris | reverse complement strand
TTCTAGAGGATCCCTAGATAAAGTGACCGCCATAAAATTTTGCTAGACTCAGGCTAGACAAAAATGAGCCTAGAAGGAGTCTAGCATCCTCTAGATTTTCGGTAGGGTAAACACGTTTTTGAAACGTTTATCGGACATAGGAACCGTTCTTAGAACGTTTCTAATATCGCTTGCCCACTGGGTGGTTATTTCATTTTGTGGCCAAGCCAGCACAGTATGTCCGCGAAGAGGGGCGGGTCGGGGAATGACGCTAAAAAACTACTCAGGTACAATGGAAACAATATATTTACCAAAATAACATTTAGTGAAACAACTATTGTTTTATTATAATCAACCGACTGATAAAAAACTCAGGCAGGAAAATTGTCTCCGATCATAAACAGCAATGTTATAGTTTGCTGCTCTTAAACCGAGCATCCAGATAATTTAGAGATTACATTCAATAACCGAGAGAAAATAGAGAAGAAGGCTGACCTGACAACAATATGTGGTACGTTATTCCGCGACGCTTGCCGAAATTCTACTTCCATTGGGACGGACATTGCAATCAGTTATATCTCGGAAATTACGTTTCCCTTAAGCGATTCCTCAACCAAATCCCATGAAGATGGCTACGAATCCTTGAGTTCCGTTAAATTCCTTATTTGATCTCTCGACAAAACAGTTACACTTTTACTTTTCAGAAAGTACATGTTGCACTAAAAGACTACGCACAATAAGTGAGCAGGAGAAGCCTTCTTCGGGCCTCCTGGCTTGCGCGGAAACAAGCAGCGCCACGAGACTGAAATTCAATAAAGAGTCGAATATTAATCTTAGATGATAAGTATAATTATGTGGTAAATCATCGACGACTTCCAAGCTGATGGTGAAGCGCTTGGCCCAGAGACGCCGCCAGGTATACTAAATCACTCAGCCCGCATGCTGATCAAGAATTGAACTGATAGTTAGGCTACGATATTGTCCTGCTGGTCTTTAGTGTGCACGAGAATCACATACCTGCAACTAACTAGGATCTTCTTCGTGCCTCGCGATGTAGAATGAGACGTCGAGAGTGTGTGATTCTGAGCGCTTATGGCTCAAAATTATTCATGTAAAAATAATGAAGTATATTCATTAGTTTATGTGCGTTGCTTCGGGATTCTGCTAAAACAGACTAACGCTGACTCTATGTTGTCCCAGATAGTGCCTATAGTCTAGAGTTCTAGTGGCCATCTCTGGAATGCCTGGTTCGAGGATCCAACCTGCCACTGCAGCCTGGACCACTCTACCCGTATTCCCCTTGTATATCCTCCAGCTATCCGTTCTCAAGGTCGGATTTTGGTATTCGAGGCGCCGCAGTCGGTCACCTTGCCAGGTCGCTATTGGGCACCTGCGTGTAAGAGATCCCCTAATTTTCAGTGGTTTGCCTTACCGATGGGGGTGGTGGCACCATCTGTTGGCGGAAGCTGGAACTACATATTAGTGTCACATAAATATCATAGCTATACTACTAACGTTATAACAAAACAATGGAGGCTATGGTATTACGAAAATGCTTGCACCTGAAACTATACAAGAAAGGTAAGGTCTTCATTTAAAATCCTACCAAAAAGAACGTGGACTTCATCTTAGAACTATGCCAAAAAACGTTAATGAATCTACCACACCGTGCACTCACTGATGCTGATCTGATCAAGTACGCCAGCTAGAGGTCTAGAGATTCCACATTTTCGTAGTATCTATATATGCGACCAGTAACGAGTGAATGGACCACAGAACATTGACTCAGATATCAACTTTGATGACAGTGACGGTCCTAGTACCCACTGGGCAAGATATAAAAAGATATGTAACAATATGCCGTCTGTATAAGAGTGTGTAAGCAATTGACAAGAGTCAGTATAGAGAAGAACATCATTATAGATGAATCATTCACTCTCACCCTAACAGGAAACTCTTCACTGATACATACAGAGTATTTTCTGCAAATAAAACTCTCTCCAAACAAGAATTATTTTCTTTGTTCTGGTTGAACGGCTTAAATTTAACTCAATTCTTAATGTTGAAGGAAAAAATAAATTTTATATTGGTGATCAGGTGGTGACTATACCTCCTGGTAGCTATGAATTTGAAGACATAGAAAAATATGTACGACTGCCTTTAACTGGATGTTGGTTTGATGTAAATTTACCAAATAGTAAAGATGAGTTTGATAAATATATAGACAAAAATATACATACGAAGGGTGTCGTAATGAGTATCAAACCTTACAACAATACCATACGTTGAGCAGTGAAAGCAATAACAACCTTAAAGTTAACTTTCAACCAGATCAATCTATTGGATGGCTATTGGGATTCACATCACGTGTTCTCGAGACCAAAAAGACATGCTTTAGACCTACCAGTTGCCATTCTTAAAGTAAATGCTCACAGGGTTGAGTGTTTACGACACGAGCATACATCAATCAATGTAAAGTGCATACAGTTCATGCGTTTTTCCCTACTTTTACACCAGGATATAAGATCATTGAAGTGCCTTCACACATCATTTACCTACCAGTCGCAATGAATACAATAGATCAAATTCAGATTCGCATTATTGATCGAGACAAAGGATTATTCAATTTTCGTGGTGAATCTATAACAATACACCTAAATCTCAAATTATTCTAGTGGGTATCGAATAAAATCGTAAACGAGTAGGAACCTACATAATTGAGCCAAAATTCAAGGCAAAAGTCAGTTCTCAACTGCCCTACAAAACATATACCCCTATACCTCAAACCATACTCTTCCTGAAACAACTTGGAAAAAATGTTGAAAATTCAAGCAGCAGTGAAATTTGATGAGTTCATTGCTCAGTATGAGATTGATGCACATCAGCTTTATGCATCATCAACATTTAATTACAGTCTATTTGAACCTATTTGAACCAATTTATATTATCTCTGCCTATTTGAACCACCCAACTACTGGAACTCACTGTCTGTCAAATACAAAAGTGAGAATCTGTGGCTGACACGAAATTACCATGATAATGATAAATTTGTGCCATGTTAAATTAATTCTATGTAATGTTAGTTTAACTCTCTGCAATTTCAAATGAACATCGAATGAGTTTTATGATGATGATGATACAACTGAAAGTCTAAATACTGATTTGAGTAATGAGACTAAAAGTATTGATAATTCAGATACTATTATGACCAACACTATTCTTAAAGACTTTTATAACCGTTGTGAATTTATGTTTAACTTTTTATTATATATAAGATTAATGTATGTTAAAAGTTTACTTTGTAAGCTGTTAGGTTAAGTTCTTTTGAATAAACCAGAAATTACAGTTAACACACGTGTTTACATTTTTTTAACACCCATCTAATTTAGTATAAGTTAAGCATAAGTTAAATTTTCCGCCCATTTTCAATGATAATTCTATTTAAAGATTTTTTTGAGTATTTGTAAATCTGGTAAATATTTTTTATTTTTTATTTTAAAAGGCAAATATGTTGAGAGCTTACTTGTCACAAGTATCGGAAATGGAAGACTTCATGCGTTCTGATGATCCCAAAGTAAGTTCTTTTAAGTGGCTGATTTTCGCTCTGTCTATGTTTCACGGTATTCTACTGGAGAGACGGAAGTTTGGTCCTCTTGGGTTTAATATTCCGTATGAATTTACAAACGGTGACTTGACCATTTGCATTTCGCAATTACACATGTTCATCTTGGAGTACACTAAGCTGCCTTTTGAGGTAAATTTACCATATTTAAAGTGAATTGTGTAAAGATTGTTAGCGACCTAATGAATAACCGAATTTATTGCGATGTTGCGGATATGAGAAAAAGTTGATAATAATTACGGACCTACTTTTCTGTAAATACTTTAGAACTATGTTTTAAAAAATTTTTAAATAATTCAGGAAGAATTCCTGAAGGGGACAATAATTTTATTAACGGGAATCTAAGTTGATATACACCAAGCGCATAAACCGAGACGAAATTGCTAACTCATAAAAATCAGGTAATGCAGCGTCGCGTTAGACTCAACCAACTCTATAAGACAGTCTCTAACGCAACTTGACAAGACAACGGTCTCTAATGCAACTGCGCAAGGACAACAGGTTCTAGTGTAGCTTGGAAGGCGCAACCCTTTGCTAACGCATTTTCCTACCCTCACAGCTTCATACTGAGGTTTGTTTCGATCGGGACGATGAGTTTGCGATGTATACTAACCCTTAGTAAAATATCTAGAATTTATTACCAACTTTAAACCATAATTGCACGAGGTTTTTGTGGGCAAAATATCATTGTATGTGCACGCAGGATTGACTAATTGCATCAGACGAACCTCTGAATGGCCAAGAACTCGAGGCAACGCCATCGAAAACGCAGAAAACTTGTCTTGGCCGAAAAGTCGACCTCTTGTCATCTTTTCGAGAAAGGAGAACCCTCCTCTTCAATGCCAACGAAGAGGCAAAGCAACTGAAGTCAGAACAACGAGACTTCATCCTGAGGCGGTCCATCCACCTAATGATCACCCCCGAGCCTGTAGAAGAAGCGACATGTTTTCCTTGAGGCGCAAACCAACCCCTCACGAAAAGACTTTTTAACAAAGTCTAGGAAAAAATCAGTAAAAGACTGAGGATATTGCACAGCCCGAATTCGGTAATTTTCAAAGCCGCCTTTTTTCAGTTTCAGAGGATCATAAAACGTGGACCATTGATAAAAACGGGGGATCAAATTTTACCTTCTCTGAAACAAATGTAAAAATATTCTGCTTTATAGACGGGCGCTCCTATATTTATAGCCTTGTATGGGTAACTGAAGTGCGGCACAGCGTAAAAGATTAATCCATATTCATCAAACTTTTCAGAAGAATCAAAAAACGTTCTGTAAAATCTAATTTTGAATTCGAAAAAGAAAACAAAAACCCACTCCAGGGATATTTCAGTGATGAATAAAGACCAAAAAAATGGATTACAAAGACTCATCATGTTTTCAAAATTGCTTTTTGGACCAATTAAAATACATGAAACATAAAAATATTGATTTATCATGCCAGAGAGTACGCGCAGCTTATTGAAAGTCAGAAGTGGCCGGGGCTCTCGCCCGCCTTTCCCCTATGATTGCACTCATTAGAAAAATATTAAATTAAATACATATGCTTAAACATAGGATTAGACAAACACGGGCTTCTGCGACAGCAGTAGGTTAATTTTCCACTCTGGTAAACTGAATAATATTAACAAATTAAAAATATTAACAATATATTGTTAATATTATTATTTTACGTAATTTTTTACTTTAAAGTGTAAGACGATGAAATTATAAAAGTTGAGAAAAAAAAGAAACTTATTTTACAGATTAATATATGATTCTTTATTAATTTACATGTGTGTGTGGACATGGGGATTCAAAATGATTTTTATGAAGAACATATCAAAATATTAATCTCTGCTCAAAAGCAGTTCTACTTTCTATTAGGTTTAGGACATTAGAAAAAAAAACTATATTTTTGAAAACATTTGACAGCACATTTTTTTAAAAACGTAGTTAAATCTATAGTCATAAAATTTTACGGGGAAACCAAATGAAATTTTTGTTTCGGGGTAAAATAAACGCTATTAAATGAAACCATATTTGTTGTTTACTCTGCACATTGATGTAATATCAATTTGCATCGTCTGCATTAAAAAAACAGTAAATAAGATGCAACGAGAAACGCAATTCCTTTTAGTAATGTTTGTTCAAAATTTGCTCGCGAACTTTACGCGAAACGCTAAACACTGACTCACACCAATGCAACGTATCCTAGTGGGCATAAAATTTGACGTCGTCTTTACGACACCGTTATAACACCTTTACGACAACTTTACGACATTCTAGGTCTATGTCGTTAAAATGTCTTAACGATATCATAAAGACGTCGTCAAATTTTGCGTCCACTGGGATCGCAGTATGTGGTGCGCCGCCAGCACGTCTCTGTACTTCAAAAAATTTTAGAGAAGAGAAATTTTCAGCGACCATAGAATCACCATTTTTACCGTTGAAGGATAATAAAATTTATTGTATATGAAATATAAACTCTCTTGAATTTTTGTAAACAAAATATCTTACGATTCTGTACTTTATCTTCAACCAAACTTTAACTTATTCGTAATTATCATTTCCAACTTTTACGGAACCAACTTTTTTTATTTATTCTTAGTTTGGTAATTTTTCTTGAACACATTGAGTTGTTTTACCGAAAAGTTATTGATTATCCACCAAATTTTTCTCATATCCACCACATTGTAATGGTTCGGTAATTTTTCAAAAGTACTAATTTTTTCCGCTACTGCGGAAAATTGATTTCTTACACCATGCTAAGCAACTTGCTACATTCCTGCTGGAAGTAAAGACATTTTGCATAACGCTATAATCTCTTTGTATCTACCATATTATCCCCGTGCCCGGTTATATATATATATCTCTTTCCATCTGTCAGTTTAACCCTCACTGTCTAGTAATAATCTATCTGTTTCTATATCTCTTAATTTATCTTCTAAATGCAGAAAACGTTTTAATTTATTTTTATCCCTAGTCATATCTCCTTTGCTAGAAAGTTTGATCTATTTCTATATATCTCTCTTTTCGCGTGACCTCACGCAAAACGCAAAACAGAATGCTGAAACTAACTAGATCGCTAGTGAGGCTTATATTGTGAAAGGGTCTTAAGTTCACTTCCGGCACTCCGGTTCCTTATTTTTCATGTTTAAAATATTGAAATTAGATTATGTGTATACTGTATAGGTACCTATACCGTTCCCAGTCGGACGCCATTTTAGACTTATAAGCCCTATTGTACAACTTCCTGGCCCAGGTCGGTAGAGCCTCCAGGTGATTATTCCACCACTGAGCCCTCCATCCTGAGCCTGCTGTATGAGTGGGACAGTTATTCTCGAACGCCTTGATTATGGCCCTTTGAATAAAGTGCCCCGTTTATCCAGGGCTCTTGGATTAGGGATGTCCTTCTTCGCATCATAGCCTATACACCTGGTTAATACCACCAATCCGCCTTTGCTACGGTGCAAATTAATCTGCATACATGGAGTGTCCGACCCAGCCATTGATGGAGCTACGTCGATACAATCCCCGTCGCTTCGGAACCCCTTTCGGGATCGCATTGAGTCAGCCTAACACTTCTTACCGATCCATATAGGGTCTTAAAGCCCTAGTGGCCCTATGTAGAATCCCTAAAATAGGGGTCCAGCCTGAACCTGCAGGCCGAGCCATCTTCCCCTTATTACCCTTACATACCCCCCATGCTCCAGTCCTCGGAGTCAGAGGGGTCAGATTCTGGATCTCAAGGTGCAACCACCAGATCCTCGGGTGTACCAGGAATCAGAATGGTCGCCCTGTGGAACCTCTGCAGTACCTTCATACCGTGAATGCTGGTCTCTAGGTTCTATCTGAGTCTGAAGTTGGGATCCTCGCCTCCAGAAACTCCTTCGTTCAGGCGTCGGCAACCTGCACCGTAATGGACCCCGCCTTGAAAAAGTATCAACGATTCTGGAAGCGCGCCCCTCTCTAGGTAATGCGTCAATTTCAGGAGTCCTTTGCCTCATTGCACGTCTCCAATGGCTGGCCTCGGTTTCCTTTTCTGTTTGACACCGAAGGAGCTTCTCCCTTGTGAGTCCTTCTTCACTGCACTACCGAAACTTTTTTTACGGGAGACTTTAACTTTAAACTTCTCAACCTCCACCGGCTCCTCAGAGTTGCCCTAAGGAGCCCCTTCCTCCGCCGTCTTGAGGGTGCCACCAATTAGGCCCCTTCTATTTGGCTTTGTTGCATTAGAAGACCCTTCTACTGATTCCTCGTTTGATGGCCCATTTAGAGGGCCTTTTTTTAATCGAGTTCTTTTAGGGTCCATACGGTTTCCACGAGTATCGAGTGATCTAAATTCCATCTAGGCTGAGCCCCACATACCTGGATGGAGCTTATAATAATGCAGTATACAGCCTGATTTCCCGATTCCCGTCCTCGGTAGATAGGCCCTTGTCAAAGGCAGCTCCCAACCGCTCTAGGGTTACCAACCCTGGTGCCATTCAACTATAGACACGGTTGGTCACATCAGTGTTTGGGGTACAGAGGACTCGCGCCCTTCATATTCTACGAGATGTGGCCAGTATCCCCCAGAGAGATCTCTCTTTTGTTTAGACCCTCCGGGCTGATGACCTCTCTGTCCTTCGGAGTCCCTAGGCCTCGCAGCCTAGTTATCCTGGATTCCAGCGCACGAGGTCTTAGCCCGTATAAACTCTTAAGGCCTCCCACCTTCTTTAAGATCACGTGATCCCTAGGGAGAGATTGAAAAGACTAAGATACCTCGTCAATCCTGCCTTGTGACAATGGTGCATTGGAGCAATATATCAATAAGTGTAAATTCTAGAAAACAGGTCTTAATTTTCGTTTTAATTCATGCCATTGAAAATCTTACTTCAATTCAGCTAGATCAGTTAGCGGGAAAACGCTTCAACGTTGTTCAATGTGTCTTAATTTATGAGAGTACCATAAAAGTCTGCTTTCAATTGGTCTGAAATTGCCAACACACAAATACTTCAATATTACTCAATGTGACTTAATTCGTAAGAGTAAAAGACAATCCATTTGATTAACACAGATCAATTCGCCCAAATGCATCAAAATTTGTTTCAACGCATCACAAAACTGGATTCACACACATTCAGAAAATGCTGATTTGCCCCAATCTGTGTCAGTCCTTTTTTTTGCTGGGTAGAGGATTGGGGATTGAAAGTGATAGGAGCGAATTGTGATTTACAAGGAGATATAAAGATATATATAAAAATAAGCGAGAGATAGAGATAGAGAAGTATTGATTCAAAGAGATAGGCGTGGTTGTAAATTGAGGTGGAGATAGAAAGGACTAAAGAACTGAAGATTGAAAGAGATAGGAATGGATTGAGATTGATAAGAAGATAAAAAAGGATAGAAAAGAATAAGCGAGAGATAGGAAGGAAAGAGAAGTGGGAATTGAAGGAGATAGGAGTGAACTGTGATTAACAAGGTGACAGATAGACAATAGGTGACGGTTGCAGATAGATAGTCATAGACAAGAGATAGAAAGAAATAGAGAGGTAAATAGGAATTGAAAGAGATAGGCGTGGATAAAAAGATATAAATGGGAATATGCGAGTGATAGAATTGGATAAATAATCCTTATCCCTTTCTATCTTAGAACTTGAAAGCGATAAAAGGGGATAGGATTTCTATCTGTTTACTTTCAGCAGGGATTCTACGCCTCAACCGCCAGCTCGCCATCTCATTAACGCAACTACATAAGACGTAAGAGAGCACCGTTGTACCAAATTTTAAGGACGCCGCTTTACGATAAATGGCGCTGCTGGCTCGATAAATCGTGATTTTGTTCAGGCCCTCTCCACTCAATGGTAAAATTATGTAGAAGGATACATTGAAGACAGCGCCAGCAGTTGGTCCGCCATTGAAGCAGCGCTGTATGAGTGTGTATATGTAATGTATATGCATTGTTATATGTAGAAATTCTAAAATAGAATATAATAACTAAAGAATGGGATAAACCACTGGAAGAGAATGTTTGAAAATATATGGATTATATAAGCAGTTACTCTCAATACATTTTTAGTGTTATTTGAAACACAATAAAAATGTATCAAAACTATTATTTATACTTTATGTACTTTTGTGAATTTTCTCCTATCGGTTTATCCAATTTTTTAATTTCTATATTGAATTTTGAAATTTGTCACATATTTATGATACATACATAGTAAAAAACAAATCACAGTGGATTACATACCACTTCTAACCACACAAACAGATTTGTTTGAAAACAAATGTCAACAAACCAGAAATCAAAATTTCTGCCCTAACTGACGACGGCGACGACGTTCTGCGCATTTCTAGAGTGAGCGGACTGAATTACAAGGGGGTATAGCGACAGGCTATTGGGTGACGGCGAATGCTATCTTAGTTTCCTTCAGGCGTTTCGTCCCGGGTCTGCCACTGGACTCATCAGTGAGACGCGCATGAAAGAGGGAGTTTATAGTATACTCGGTGATTCGGTAGGTGCCGGGGCTAGTCACTACAGGGAGTAGACCCGGAGCGCGAACAGGCCGGCCATTGTACTACGCTGAAAATAATAGTCATAATTCTTCATATTTCCTATTGAAGTGGAGAGGACCTGATTCTATTGCTCTACTAAAGCGAACGCAACAGCTGTCCTGACTTTCTTCACCGTATATGGCAGTATATTTAGTAAAACATTATTCTATATTAATCTTTTTAAAAAATATTGAGGGTGATCTCGTCGATACAGGTCAATGCTTTTAATTAGATTTATCTCGTTTTTGCAACAACGATGACGCGATATTTTTATAATATAGACAGATAAATGAGAAAGTAATTAACAATTTTTTAAATAGGTACTAATTTACACCGCTGGACATATCAATTATGGTGGAAGGATAACCGATGATTGGGATCGGAGATGCGTTTTAACGATTCTTAAGGATTATTATTGCAAAAACATCGTGTCTTCGAATTACCATTTCGATGAGCATGGTGTATACCACCAAGTAATTTACAAAGAAACCTATTTATAATTATTATAATTAAATAAATAATACCGATAGAAATTATGGTTACGCCTGTTTTTGAGCTATTGCTAAAGTGCCTAATTGTCAAAATACCTAAAATTTCAATTTTTTCAAGATTTTGTTAAGAAATATGACGTAAACAAGCTATGCTACTGAATTCTAAGTACTGAATTTATATGGCCAGTTTTGGTAAATGAAAATTTTTTTTCTCGTGTTTAGCCCATTGACAAAAATCCTTATCCGATAAGAAGGAGTGCATTGAAAGATATACCGTGCAGAAATTTCTAAATTTGTTCCCTCCCGAGTAAAAATGTTTCGACTAGATTTCGACTTGAGACATTGATGTCTTGTTCAGTCTCATAACTGAGACGAAATCCTTGCTGACCTTTTTTAATAGCTTTGAGAAAAAAAAATATACCTGCCGCCTT